>APFE030316359.1:40388-50431 GCA_000404065.3 Pinus taeda | reverse complement strand
TTAACCTCTCGATATGAAAGCAAATAAAAACAATCACTCTTAACCTCTCACACAGGAAAATATATGAAAGAAATAAATTTTAATCTATGAAAAAAATAAATCTCAATATATGGAAAACATTAAATCTCACGCATTATAGATGGCCAATCCAAAAGGATGAGGGATGGAAAGTTGAGAGGTTCCAAATACAAGCATAACCATATCAAAGTGAATATCGCTCATGAGCATGATGCCAAATCCAAATTCTATATTCAAA
This sequence comes from Pinus taeda, assembly GCA_000404065.3. Taxonomy (NCBI): domain Eukaryota; kingdom Viridiplantae; phylum Streptophyta; class Pinopsida; order Pinales; family Pinaceae; genus Pinus; species Pinus taeda. The sequence goes on along the minus strand of APFE030316359.1, from coordinate 50,175 downwards.
ACATAAGCATTTCCCCAACTTTTCACATGTCTTTCAAAGGAGAAGGCTCTCCTATTTATACAAAAACGTAAGAATCTAATTCATTAATGGAGGTCCATTATTCTCTCCATAGATCCCTAGAAAATCTCATAGAGTTACAACTCAAATAGGTAATGATGAGACACATATCCTCTTTGATGTTTATCCAAATCTTCTCCCACATCTTGAAGATAATTTGAATTTGAGTATTAGAGGTCACATAAGGGTGCTTTAGAAGCTTCCAAATGACCTACATCTGTCATGACACTCAAGCCACTTTTAAGTATTAACAGGTATATGCTATTTTTCTAAATTTTAACCATTTAATTCACTTATAATACTAGAAATTATTAACTTCTGGAAAACACAAATTTAACCCATATAATTATGAAAATGGAGGCTGATGAAAGGTTATATGGTCATGGAGTTATGACATGTGAGTGAAATGGTTTTGATAAAGGTGAAAGTGGATGATATTTTGAATACATGTTGGAGACTCTACAATTCCCATTCCTAGATGCTCTACTCAACTATGGATCAAATATAATGACATAGAATGGGACCCCTTCTCCTAGTGGCATGATACTTAACATTTACAAATAGATAGCAGGGGTATATTTTTGAATTCCTAAATCCTAAATTATATTTATGATTTTATACCTTCTAAAATATTCTAAAAGTCCATATATGGATATCTGGCATATGCATGAGTAATAGGGTCTAACATGGCATCCTCTCATACCAATATGGTTAACACATTAAGTAAACTTGTAGGAGGCATAACTTTGCATACAAGATTCAATGAGCATGATGTTTGCATCATTGGAAAATATCTAAGTGTATAATAACATCAAGGGGGTACACCTAAATATAAAAAAATTTGATCCCCAAAAGTGTCATTTGATGCCTCAAAATGGCTTTAGAAGTTTTCAAAGGGACCAATTTTCCAAACCTGGACCTATTGTTAAATGAAACTATTGTCACATACCCATTTTTCTTAATGACTTACAAAGGTTACATGGCACTCAAAATTTTATTTTTCTTTTTACTAACTTGGCAATAAGTTATGATACAACATTTTCACACACCTCTACTGAATTTATACTAACCACATTTGCAAAATACTTCATTTTCATCTCTCATACATTTTTTCAAACACTTTACATGTAAAACTTTGTCCAAATACTTTGTATCGAACCAATTAAGTAGTAGTTTTCTTGTAGATAATTTTCAAACATTTTTCATGAAATCAAATAAGAAACATTTATTTGATTCCACTCATAACATACTAACTGAAATATACCACTCAATCATGTAACTTTTGATTCTTGTGCTTGAGGTATTTGATCAAATAGTTTGTATGAAAATCGTAATAGAACACTTTTAACACAATTCTTCAAATAAATTCATGCAAATAGGAATATATTAGATACAATATTATTATTACACAATAATGTTGACATGCAACAATATTGTCTACATCCAAAAAACAACATTTCCATTGGGGCATTTAATCAAATAGTTTGTATGCAATGGATCATTAAACTAATTAAACATTTCTTCACAAAAAATGCATGAAACAAATATAGCAAATTCCTTGGGGCATATATCCTAAATTATAGTAGTTCAAGTTTTGGAAAATGAACCATATGATCAGTGGGATTTACCCTCATTATAGTCCACATTTTAGCCTCTAGAACCTCTTGTATGAAAAGTTATAACAAAAATTCTAACATGACATTTTTGATGCATTATTTTAGGATAATCAAGGAAGATTGACTTCGTATGATAATATCTTCTAAAATATCATCACCCAAGATTTTAAACCTGAATTAGAATATTAGTGGGAATTCCCCTCACTATGTCAGAGTTTCAGCTTTTGGAAGCTCCTACAAGAAAATTTATAACAAAAATGCCAACATGACTTATTTGATGCATGATTTTAGCAGCACCAAGGAAGCTCAAATTCCTCTGGTCATATCTTTAAAGATATTATGATCCAATATATTTAAGTTTGATGATATGATAAGTGGGATTTCCATTCATTATGGTTCAATTTTCAACTTCTGCAACTTCTAACAACCCCATTAAAAATCCATGTAATAAAGTTAATGAAGGAAAAAATAAGACCAAGGTCATAGGACACATATTCCAAGCTGAATGTTGGGAAAAAACAAAGGAATGGGGATCACTAGTGATTAATTGATGGCTATGGAAGTTGGCAAAGGCTTTGGCAAAGGAAAAGAGGAATTTATTGGCATCTTATTTATGAAATAAAGGAAAATAGGAGAAAACAGAAATGAGAGGTCATAGATTTACATGTGAGAAAAATTGAAGGAAAAATAGATGAAAATGATGAAAATAGAGGCCTCAATGATAAAAATGCTTCTGAGGATCAGTTCATGGGAGGTGAAAGAGAAATGGAGAGACAAAGGGAGAGAGAGATGGAGTTGGAGGGAAAAAGAGAGGTAGGTAAGAATAAAGACAATAGAGAGAGAAAAGTGGAGAAAGAGAGATGGAGTGATCAGGGAGATAGAGAGAAGGAGAGAGGATAGAAGGAAGGAAGAAAGATATAAGGGGGAGATAGAGAGTGAGAGGGAGAGATATATAGATATGGAGAAAGAGTGTGCATGTTTTGGGGGTGATATATAGAAATAAAAGAGAGGTAGAGGGAGATAAAGATATAGATGGGAGGTGATGAGAGAGATACAAAAAGGGAGGAAGAGATATATAGATATGGAGTGTGTATGTGTGTGGTGAGATAGAGAGACAAATGAGAGATGGAGTGAAATATAGATATAAATGGAGGGGGGAGAGAGGGAAAAAAATTTCTTACACTACATGGATTGATTTCAGTGTAGATGATGATAGCTAATCCTATTTGATTTTGTGCACTAGATGCATTGATTTAAATGTAGATGTTGATTTCTAATTATATTTGATTGTTTGCAATAAATGCCTTGATTTCAGTTCAGATGTTGATTTCTAATCCTATTTCATTCCTTGCTCTAGATGCTGTAGATGGTGATTTCTCATCCTATTAGATTTCTTGCACTAGATGCATTGATTTTAGTGTAGATATTGATTTTTAAGTATATTTGATTGTTTTCACTAGATGAATTTATTTCATTTTAGATGTTGGTTTCTAATCTTATTTGATTTCTTACATTATATGCATTGATTTCAGTGTATGTTGTTTTTTAATTCTATTTGATTGATTACATTAGATGGATTAAATGTCATTAATATTAAGACTCTAGATAATTAAAAATAGTTTTCAAATTATATGGATGGGGGAGAGAGGGAAGAATATTTCTTGCACTAGATGTATTGATTTCAGTGTAGATATTGAGTTCTAATTATATTTGATTGCTTTCATTAGATACATGGATTTCATTGTAGATGTGGATTTATAATCCTATTTTATGGCTTGCACTAGATCCATTGATTTTAGTGTAGATGTTAATTTCTAATCTCATTTGATTGGTTACATTAGATGCATTGATTTCATTGTAGATTTTTCTAATCCTATTTGACTGTTTGCATTTGACACATTAGATATTGTTACTCTTGAGGTTGTAGATTATTAAAAAATATATATTTTCAAGATACATTTAGTAATACGTAAAGGGACACTATTAATAAATGATTAGCTATCAAAAGTTGTGATGCCTAGAATTAAAATGAAAAGGATGTGCATAATCAATCTTTGTGCAAAGTGAAAATTAATCCTTGACAAGGTTGTCTCCCTTCTTCATCACCAACTAATTATTAATAGACAATTACATATATTCAAAATAATTTCAAATTACATGTATTTAAAATTACTAATAAATAATTGCATACAACGATGTTCTAAAAATATTTATAAGAAGAAAACATATATATTTATAGACATGAGAACAAATCAAAATATTATTGAAGAACATGTGATAATTTTTTTGAGAAACAAATAATGTAAATATTTTATAAGTATGGTCACTCATTAAGAAAAATAAAAAATACATTATTTCTTGACTTTTCAAAATAGACTTTAGTTAAAAAAATCATCAAAATATTCTTGAAGGAAATAAATTATTTGAAGCATTAGTGAAGAAACAAATTATTTCAAGAGTAATATTGATGCAACATATTATTAAAACTACTCTTCAAGGTATATTTTGTAATACTTGGAGGAACACTATTCATAATTAATTAGTTGTCAAAACTTGTGATAACTAAAATTAAATGAAATATACGTGCAATATCAATCTCCTTACAAACTATTGAAAATATTGTCTCATTTCTTCATCACCAACTAATTACATAAACATATAAAATTGTAACACAACGACTGTAACATTCAAAAACATTACTATCCAAATCCAAACACATAAACACACAAACAACTGGATTCATCACTTTAAGGAAGCAACATAGACTAAATTAATGAAGAAAATGATATGGTTGTGCCAACCAAAGAAAACCTAATATGAATTTTAAATTTTATTTCAAACATATACATAATAATGATAATCTAAAAATGTGAGGTTGTTTCCCTGAATTGGAGCCAGCTTAGATCCACCTAACACTGGATCTACAATGCATCTAAGGGATCAAATTCGTGGAGATACAAACCTTTCCTCAAATTCTACACACCAAAAAAAATTTTGATCCCTCTCAATACATAATAGATCCAATGTTAAATGGATCTAAAATGGTTCTTATAAAAAATATTGGAAATGCACATTTCCATTTGAGAATGCGCTGAACAATAATAAAACTAAATAATATTTTAAATATTATTTTCCATTTACTATTTTTATATTTTAGTTTTTCGATTTTAATGATGTATGTCCATATTTCGTCAACATGTATCAGTTTACTGTTACGCTCTCTTTCCATTCCACTTCCTGGCATAACCTGTATTTCAATTTCGCGTGTATTTGTTTCAAATTCAAATTATGCGTCTGGTTATTGCATTTCAGAATTTGGCTTGTTTTTCGTTGGTAGTTTTTTTGGGCACACGTTTTGAACCCGGGCCTATGTAAACCTGTAGGATCTCAAAAAACCGACATCATCCTCAATAAAAAAAATAGGAACGCCAAGGTAAATGGAAATAATTGAATGAATATGTGTGTTTTAATTGATTAACTTGTGAGTTTGAATAAGAATGTGCATTTTGATCCGGTTGCACTTTTTGACAGATTCGATGAAGTTGGAATTCACTTGCAAACTTCTAAATCAATCGTACTTATATGGAAAAAGAGTTTGTTAGCGGCTTTATTTCACACTAAGGTTGAGAAGTCAAGTGTAATACTCACCTCTCTTATTTTGCGAGACAATTTTTCAACTATTCTGTGTATGTAATCTGCGAGATAATTCAGTCTCTTATAAATCAGGACAAGATTTAACCTATCCATAATACGATATTTCTTGCTATAGTTCAATTGAGAGAGGGTCAGAATGTTTATACATGCCATTTTCGTTATATTATATAATTTAATTCAACAGTGATTTAGGCTATATAGTTTATTTTCTATATGGAAATTTTTTTTTTTCTATATAATTCTTATAAACATGTTTATAGAAATTAATATTTCAAACTAGATGGATTAATAAACCCATGGAATCATTAATATTATAAATCCAATGGATTAGTAAATACAAGGGATAAATTTTATAAATATAAGGTATCAATATAAAAAATCAAAGGCATTAATAAACTTTCGAAATTAATATTTGAAACTGAAGGGATTAATAAACCGAAAGGTTTAATATTATAAACCCAAGGAATTAGTAACCTTATGGGATAATTATTATAAACCCAAGGAATTAGTAAACCTAGGCGATAAATATTATAAACCCAAGGGATGTTGGGTGTGTGTTATATGCTTTCCATGACTAGTCGCATGTGTGGGGGCTGGGCAGTAGAGTGGGTTGTTCTCCCCACTCTTCGTTGCGCTAGGCGTGGCAAGGGGGTGCAACCTCCATTGTTGGGGATTTTGTAGGGGGTGATAGCTCCATTACATGGGGTTGCTCTGAGTTTTTTTTTTACCCGATAATAGGTGGACAGAACTACGTATGGTTTTGTGCATGGGTTTTGCACATGGTTTTGGGCATGATCGTTTTTTATCCATGGTATTTGTTGGATCTCGTCAAGGAAACTACAATTATGTTCCAAAACAGGGTTAATGGATTTGGGGTTTATGAATGCTTAATATTATATATATATATATGAACGTGGAAAAAGAATATAATGAAAATCAATCTGTAGTCCAAGTTGGATTACAAAAAATCCTTTGGTGTAATAAATTTGTTTTATGTTTATCTAGCATCTTTACTTTTTGTTTTTAGAATTCTTCTATCGGTAATTTCTGTATATGGTTAGAACCTACAGGGTAAACAAACCCGAGGGATCATATTAAAAATCTAGGGGATTAATAAACCTTAGGAATTAATATTTCAAACTCAAGGGGTTAATAAACCCAAGTGTATAATATTATAAACCAAAGGAATTAGTAAACCCAATGGATAAATATTATAAATCCACGGGATAAATATTATAAAACTAAGGGATAAGAAAACCCAAGGGATCAATATTAAAAACACAAGAGATTAATAAAGCCTAGGAATTAATATTTTAAACCCAAAGGATTAATAAACCCATGTGGTTATTCATATTATAAACCTAAGGGATCAATAAACCCTAGGGATTGTTAATATTATAAACTCAATGAATTAATGAACCGAAGTGATAAACATAAAAAATCTAAGGGATTAATATTATACCCTAGAAATATTTAACCCTTAAAATTAAGGTTTAATAAACATAAGAGATTAATATTACCAACCCAAAGAATTAGAAAACTCAAGGGATTAACGTTATAAACCCTAAAGTATTATAAACCCAAGGGAATAATATTTTTTTCTTCTAAATAAGATTAATCGATTAACAAAGTAAGGAGGTACAAATACAACGTGACCAAAGTCAAAACTCTGCTCTGAAGAAAGGCAGAATTGTGAAGAAAAGAGATGAGAAGACTGACTGTAGGCAATGAGCTCATTGTTGTGCCGGTTTTCAGGACCCATGCAGGAGACCGGGTTGCATTACAAACTTGCCCAGTGGTGAGGGTCGCACTACACGAAGACGAGGCCTGGGTGAGTGAACTAGTGATCTAGAGGCTCTTCCTCGATACGACACCACCCATAATCTGGCGAATCCCTTGATTGAGTCGCATTTTGAATAGAGGGACCAGGGTCAACCGGCGCCATCACCACATCCTGAGCGCTGTGAGCCTGTACATTCAAATCCTGCCGAGGCGCATTTCCAATTCCCAGCTGGAGGGAAGAAGATGGAGCAGAGATTGCCCACGAACCTCTCGAATGAGATCCAGAGTACTCTATCTGATTATCTTCATGGAAGACCACCGAGATATGAGCAATTATCGTAGGGCGATTCAAATAGCTATTAAAGGTGAAGATTGTAGTGCTAGACGTGGAAGGAGGCCCATGGTGGTAGCTAGTGGAATGGAGCCACCCTCTCCCACTACGGGTGCTAGGGTAGCGGCCTACAAACAACTCACTGGAAAGGGAAGGCGAATAAGAGGACGAACTGGAAGGCGCGCGCCGGGGATGACCTCTTCGGCACCCCATTCTTTGGCCCAGACGAGGCATCTGGAAGAGAGAAGCAGCGGGACACCAGGAAGGAAGAGCAATAGCAAGGACCGGGAAATGGCAACAGCTTTGCCAGCAGAACAGAAAAACTTCAGAGCAGAGACCCAAGGTCCAGGAAGGGAGCCACCGGAAAAGCTGAAGCCTCTTCGCTAAGAGAATAGAGCTGAGCGCTGAATTATCCCTTCCTAGCAAATCCTAAGAGGCTTCAAGAATGACAGAGCCAACATCCCACAATCCGAAACGAGAAACGAGTCCATAGAGAAGAAAATAAATCAATGACACAAAGACATTGAAACAACAGCTCGAAACCCAGGAAAGGAATGAGAGGAGGAACAGAAGCTACTTCGCCAAGAGGGCCGAGCAAAGAAATAGAGTAACCTTCCCTAGTAAGTTCCAAGAGACCTGAGGAATGACCGAGTTCACATCAAACAATCGGAAATCAGAAATGAGACTAGAGGCGAGAGAATGAATCAAATGAAATAGCAAAGACGAATTCACCGCATACCCGAGACATCTCCTGGCCTTATCCTCCTCTGGCGTGCCTTGGGATGCTCCTTCCATAACTATCGCATTGAAGAACCCCACCTTCTGATGCAAGCCAGAGCGTGTGGAGGGAAGAACCAGAGCTATAGACATCATGTGAGAACCGGAGCCGCTGAAATGAGAGTCGATGAACCTTGCTCTACGTGCATGCCAAGAGCCAACCGCCTTACCTTTCTTTAATGTTCTGTACTGGGTGGGCAGGTGTCGATCTACCTCGCCCCACCCATGTCCCTTCATATTTAAGGCCACCTCAAACACCTGCATCTGGGACACAAGGGAATAATATTAAATAGAAGGGATTAATATTATAAACCCAACATATATAAACCCTAATATAAATATTAAAAACCTAAAATAAACATGGATGACCATTGTGCATTTCATATTGAGACAACCTTTGTCACAATGTGACATTCCACCATGGTTAATCTTCATATTGAGAAAATATTTGTCACAATGTGATGTTGGACAATGTTTGACCATGATCAACCATGGTTGATGATGGTTAACAATTGTTTAGCATGGATGATTTTCAACCCAAGGGATTAATATTAAACCCAAGGGATTAATATTATAAACCCTAAAATAAACAACGTCGACTATGGTTTAGCATGGTTGGTTTTAACATTCATAAAATCTTTGTTAGAATGCAACATTGGACAAACGATGACGATGTTTGGCCATGGTTGATTTTCATATTGAGAATATGCTTGTCACAATGTGACATTGGACAATGGTTTACCATGATCAAACATGGTTTATGATGGTTAACAATGGTTTAGCATGGATGATTTTCATATTTTGATAATTTTTGTTATAACGTGACATTCGGCCATGATTGATATTTATATTAAGACAATCTTCACCACAATGTGATATTGGACAACGGTTGACCATGATTCACAAGGTTGATTTTCATATTGAGACAACCTTTATCACAATGTGATATTGGACCATGGTTGACCATCGCTCACCAAGATTATAAATGCGTGGGATTTATATTAAACCATAGGAATATGAAAATTATAAACCTTATGAATAATATTATACCCTAGGATTATGAACCCTTTTATTAATAAAAGAAATAAATTGATATTGCACCCATCATTATAAACACAAGCGATTTATAAACCCAAAGGTTGACCATCATTATAAACCCAAGAGATTTATACGAACCCTTGGATTAATAAACACAAAGGATTTAAATTATAAACCTAAGCCAATAATAAACCAAATGAATAAATACTAAAAACCCAAGGAATTATAAACCTAAGGGAATAATATTAACCTGAATGGACTAATAATATAAACCCACGCTATTTAAAGCCCAAGATAAATATTATAAATCAAAAAACAAACATAATTAATCATGATTAACTGTCATGACAACATATCGTATTCTAATATCCAATATATTTCTATCACAATGCAATAATGTAATATTACAACAATGTTTATCATAGAATGACAATGTTTGATATGAAAGTCCCTAAAATAAATAATAAATAAAATGCAAAAAAATAAAATATAATTCTAAAATTTCAATTTATTTGTTTCTCATTTCATAATA
>APFE030316353.1:3116-48202 GCA_000404065.3 Pinus taeda | reverse complement strand
TAGATTGTTGCTTCTGGTGCCCGTGGCTTCTGAATTGGTGGCTTGGCTACATCGTACTCATGATATCTAATTAGGACTAGCACCTTGCATGTTTTATAAATCTGTGGCTGCACTGAACCTACCTCTCGAGCTCAATTTTTAAGGGGATTAGCTGCTATAAGAATCCTACAGGATTTCCTATAACTGATTCTCCCTCTAAAATTTTTGGCTGAGGCTTAAGCAAGGATTGGAGAGATAGATGATTAATGTTCTATTAGTCAAGGAAAAGTAGCTATTATGCACTAGGTAAGAGTTAAGTTAAGGGTGTTGCTTGTTTATCCTTCATTTTCTTAAACAAAGGAAACATTATTTATGTGTTTTTTGTCCAGGGAAGAAAGAAGCAAGTGGAAATGCAGTGGTGCAAGCATGAAATGGAGAGTTAGGAGGATGAATGATGGGAGGGGGGTCCATAGGTATTTTCAAAAAGTTTCTAGCCCTTTGATCATTTTCTTAACTTGATTTCGAGCCTTTTGTGGTTTCTACAGGAACTTCCTATAAGATGCATAGTTTCCAGAACAAGTGAGACCAGGGACTAGGAAAAGACAATAGTGATGGCGAAATGGTCTACCGGAGATGTATTTGGCTTGGCCATGTCCATTTTTCTTCTATGGCCCTCTTGCAACCTGCAATACATTCAAAAGAAGTTAATTTTTCTGTTCCTGTTTTTTCTTTTTTCTTTTTTCCCTCTTTCTTTTTTTTTTAAGAGATAGTTAGGGTGCCTCCAGAGGTTTTCACCCTCACTACCTATATTGGGTGCCTCCAACGGGAGGTTTTCATCCAGGGATCTTTTATTCTCCTCCTTTTTTTTTTAAGGGTGTGGGTGGAGTGGAGGCAGAGACTTGGTCCACTACCAACACTGTTTTACTCAGATTCTTAATGAATTCTTGCTTGGAGAGGGGCCTCCCATAGATTTTTAACCTATGCCCATTGACAAGGATGGGGATGGATTCTTCATCGATGGTCCTAATCATAACTGAACCATTGTCATTGCACCTTTCTACTGTGTACGGTCCCAACCATCTTGTCCTCAGTTTGTCGTTGAAATCTTTATACCTTGAATCATACAACAACATCCAATATCCTTCTTGGAATTGTTTCTCTTTGAGGTGTTTTTCATGCCATATTTTCCTTTGAAGCTGGAGTACCACTAAGTGGAGAAGGGCCTGCAGTCTTTGTTCATCCAATCATTTTAGCTGAAGTAACCTTTCCTTTTATGCACGGCTGAGATATAGGTCCAACAAAGCTACCATCCTTAGTGTGTTATATTCAAATTATATTGATAGCGAAGCCTTCTTCCCATAGACCAGCTCATAGGGTGTGAACCCTGTGGTGCTCTTCTAGATGGTGTTATAGGCCCGAGTGGCCTCAACCAATCAATTTGCCTAATATTTTTTTACTGCTACTCACTGCCTTGGTTAAAATCCCTTCTAAAGCTCTGATATTGACTTCCACCTGTCCATTTTCTTGTGGATGATAAGGGGTGGAAGTTATGTGCTTAATATTGTGATGTTTGAGTAGGTCTTCAATCAGATTGGAGGTAAACTAACTCCCTTGATCTATCACTAATTCTCTTATATATCCAAATTTGTAGAATATATTCTATCTCAAAAACTTGGCTACTTTTTCTTCTGTTGTTGCCTTGATCATCTTTGTTTCTACCCATTTTGTTAGATAATCAGTGCACATGATGATGTAGGATTTTTGCTTTGAAGGAGGGTTGACAGGACCCACAAAGTCCATGCCCCACTTCTCAAATGGCTCGAAAGTCACTTGAGGTTGCATGGGCATCTCATCCCTTGAAGTAGGTTTCCCCATCCTTTGACATCAGTCAAATTGGCTAATATATCTCCTTACATCTTGATGAAGAGTGGACCAATAGTAACCTGCTTGCAGGATTTTGAAGGCAGTCCTCTTTGCTGCAATATGGCCCCCACAAAGCCCATAATGATACGTTAAGAGAATGTCAAAAACTTCATCCTCCCTGACACATCTCCTCAAAACTTGATCTGGGCCAGGTTTGAAGAGATTGCCCCCAATCCAAGTGAAAGGGGCACTTTTCCTCATGATCTTGCTTTTCTCTTTTGAAGACAGGTGTGACGGAAACTGTATGAAAACCAAGTAATTTGCTATATCAGCAAAGCATGGAGACAATACTCAGATAGAAAATAGGTGTTCATATGACATTTGATCATCCAACATTCCTTCTTCACCTACAAGTAGATCTATTGTAGACAAAAAATCAGAGACAACATTTTCCTTACCCGGCGTATCAACAATGGTTAAATCAAATTGCTCCAATAAAAGAAACCATCTAATAATGCGAGCATTTACATCTGGTTTGTTCATTAAATACCTAATTGCATCATGATCAGTGTGTGCAAATGTTTGATAGTGAGTGATGTAATGTCTGAACTTATTTAGGGAATGGAATACAACTAGGAGCTCCTTCTTGGTTATAGTGTAGTTTAATTCTCCCTTCGACAAGTTTTTACTTACAAAATATATGGCATAAGGCAGCTTCTCATCAACTTGCCCTAAGGCTGCTCCTATTATTTTTATTGAGGCATCTGTATCAATGTGGAAAGGTAGGGCCTAGTTTAAACCTCTCAGAATTAGGATAGTCACCAGTTTAGTTTTCAAGGTATCTAGAGCCTCTTGACAGTTGTCAGCCCATATGCACTCAACACCTTTTCCCAAAATAACAAACAATGGAGAGGCTAGCTTACTGAAATCCTTAATGAATCTTTTATAATACCCCGCTAGACCTAGTAAACTTTGAACATCTCTTACCTTTTGTGGAGGTGGGACCTTTGAATGATGGAAATTTTGTTGGGGTCCACCTGTAATCCTTGCTGAGAGATTTCATGATCTAGTATGGTCCCTTCAGTCATTAGGAATTCATATTTTTCAGGACTAATGGACAGGTTCATTTCAATACGCTTGTCCAAAACTTTTCCTAGGTTAGACAAAGCTTCCTGGAAGTTAGAATTGTAAGGGCTAAAGTCATCCATATAGATTTCCACTACATCATGAACTAGTTCAACAAATATATTCAATACTACTCTCTGGAAAGTGGCAGGAACATTGCAAAAACCAAAAGGAAGGACCTGATATGCAAAGATACCCCAATGAAAAGTGAAATTGGTCTTATCTTGGTCTTCTGAGCTGATTTGGATCTAGTTGTACCCACTAAGAAAAACTTCTTCCCTGCTAGGCCATCTAACACTTGATCTATGAAAGGCAAAGGAAAATGGTCCTTCTTGGTGGCCATGTTTATTTCTCGATAATCAACACAGATTCTCCATTTCCCATTTTTCTTTGGCACTAGCACCAAAGGAGAGACCCATTCACTGTTAGAGATAGGGTAGATGAATCTTGCATCTAGTAATTTTTGCAGTTCTTCTTTGACAATGTCCTTAAGGGCTAGATTCATCCTCCTTTGAGGCTGCCTAATTGGTTTGCAATCTTCCTTAATGTAAATGTGATGAGTATAGACTGAAGGGTCCACTAACTTCATCTCCTTAAAGTTCCAAGAAAAATAATCCAAGTGATTTCTTAATAAGCTACACATTTTTTTCTCCTGAGATGTGGATAGGGATGAGTTGATCTTCAAGGTTCTTTCTGGGCCAAATTCCATATTCTTAACATAGAGAGAGGTCGGGTCAGCCACATAGAGATCACTTAAGGATTGGCTTTGGTTTCTTCCACTAGCTCTTCTTATGGAAACACACTGGGTGCTAGATTCTGAATCAAGTTTTCAATAAGATCATCCTTGGTTTGTGGGACCCCCTGTGGTAAATTTCACTGCACACAGTGGTGTGCAATAGACTTCATCCTCATCTTCTTCCTCTAACTAAAGAGGTAATTCATGTTCTAACAAAGGTTGGGCAGGAGGATATAGGGCTAGTTTTTTAGATAGATGCCCATTCTTGATTGTCATGTTCCCCACTCAACAACTGATGTAGGCATCTATAGTAGCCAACCAAGGTCCTCCTAGGATGAAAGGATGCATAGTGAGATTTACCTTTGGTTGGAGAACCAAGAAATTAGCAGGGTACTCCCAAGAATCAATGGTGACCATTACATCTTCCATAATACCTTTGGGGTTCACGGTGGAGTAGTCTACTAATTGTAGTATTGTTGTGGTCTTTCTCATGAAGCCCTGAAGGTTGAGCTTGAGCATAGTGTCCTTGCTGATCACATTAATGGCAACCACTAGATCAATTAGGGTATGGGGGATTATGGTGCCATTTATGTGAACATCAACTACATGGCTTCAAGGTTCTAGATATTTTGGACAGATTACTTGCCCCAACATCAGGTGAGACAGTTGTCCTATGACATTTATAGTTAGTGCATCTCTCCTGCGCCTACCTGGGTGCTTGAAGCACTTCTCCTTGATCATATTCTTGTATATAGGCACACCATTTATGGCTTAGAGAAGTTGTATCTTTACACGTAATTGTTTCAATTCTCCTAGAAGTTTAGTTTCTTGTGGGGTAGGTTGTGTTGTTCCAGTTAATATCTCAGGAAAGGGTGGAGTGGCTTTTGGTTCACTTTCCTTTTTTTCTTCGTCATCCTCCTTAGGGGGAGGCCGGTTATCTGGGAGAACCTTCCTAGATCATAGGTTAATCTCTTGAATTTGCACAACATAGGTTGGGCATGATGGTTCCCCACTACATACCTATTGGGTATCTCTATTCTTCGGGTTCAAGTTTAGTTGAGAAGGTATTTTGGGTTTCCTTGGTGGAGCAGGAGGCAATGGTTGTAGTTGAGCAAGTGGTGGAGGCAAAAGAGTGGGCAGAGAGTTGTATTGGGGCCTCCACCCATCATGAGGTGCATTCCAATGGGGTTGTGGCTAAGCATAAAAGTGAATTGAATGAGAAACTAGTTGCACAAGGTATTGAGATAGAGATGACCAAGGAATGGGCGTGGACTAGGAAGGATGAGTCGGGGGACCTCAAGAAAGCATGGAAGTGTCTTTATTGGGGTTGCAATATGTCTGCGATGTCCCTTGCATTACTTGCTAGTAAGGTCTAGGCCCATGTGGCCTCCTTTTGTTCATGAAATAGAGTTGTTTAGTGGCTCTTTCAGCCCCCTATTATGCATCTTTAAGTCCGAGCAAGCTAGGACATTGATTCATAGAATGGTCTTCTTCACAGACTGAACACACTTCTATAGAGTTCAATGGACATTCATTCCTAAGATGCCTTTTGGTGCATCTAGGGCAAAAAATTGCCAAAGCCGTCTCTTCTTCCTATTGTTTTCTTTTGATATGCAATCTATCCATTTGCATGGCAAGAGTCTACATCATCTCACCCTTGAAATCCTCCAGCAAATTTCCAAATGCACCTCTAAGGGATGAACTAGATGAGGATGCACTGGCTAGGGGTTGACTTCACCTACCTCTCTTTCTGGCTGCCCTAAAATGGTTTCTAAACACAGTATTTTTGTCTTCACAAGGTAGTTGGTAGATGTCCCCCCAACCAGCAAATGGAGGGTATCTAGAAGGTCTTTCGGGACTCCTCTGAGCAGGACTAACTTCAAAGATTTGGGGTCAAGTGTGCACCTAACCCTTTTATAACTGAGTTGAAACCTCTCTTCATAATCTTCCAAGAAATCATCGCTTCCCATGGTCATTCGCAAGATTTCTTCCTTGGTATCCTTTGACCTACAGTAGTCCCAGTATTTGTTATTAAAGGCTTGCTGCATCTAAGCCCAAGTTGTGATGTTGTTGCCAGGTAACCCCATGAACCAGTGCAATACTACATCCTTGAGGGTAGAAGGAAACAGTTTCAACTTTTTCCCATCTTCTGCATAGTTATAGGTTTGACAGATAACAACAAATTCAAACAAAAAGGTATCAAGATCTTCGATAGTCAACACATGGAAGTGAGGTAAGGTTGAAGGACTTATGTTCTTAATTATAGTGTCCCCATTAGTCTCTCGGATGGGAAAGGTACCCTCTACTCTTTCCCCATCCCCCCTAACATTTATGTTTTCAGCCATGGTCTTAGGAGGGATGGTTTCTTGCTCCTCTTCTATTATAGAATCTTCATATATCTCCGGTGGTTCACTTATAGGTTCTTTGGATCACTGGCATCGAAGAAGAGAGAAGGGTGACTTTGTGATGTGGTGGGGATGTTGGGTAGGAAATTTTCTGAATTATCTCTGTTCCTCTACAAGGCATGAAAGGAAATCTCTTTTTGGGTAATTTTTGTTTTCTTTTTTTGCTTGTACCTACAAAACTAAAATGCATTGAACAACAAATTGCAACTAACTAAAATGAACTTGATGAAATGAAATTGCAGAATTGAAATGAAAGCAAGGAAATGACTAATCCACTTTGCTAGAATGGAAATTTCAGAATTGAAATGAAAGAGAGGAAATGTCTAATCTACTTTTGCTGAAATTGAAATTATGGAATTGAAAGGGCTAATGTACTTTTGCTGAAATGCAAATTGTAGAATTGAAAGGGCTAATCTACTTTTGTTGAAATGGAAATTGCGAAATTGAAATGAGAGCAGGAAATGCCTAATCTATTTTTGTAGAATTGAAATGAAAGAAGGAAATGCCTAATCTACTTTACTGAAATGGAAATTGTAGAATTGAAATGAAAGCATGGAAATGTAGAAATTGAAAGAAACAACTATTCTACTTTTGCTGAAATAAACTACTTAGCAAAATGTTGCAGTGGAAAATAGAAGAAAAGAACTAGTCACAAAATACTCTGATGCTTCCCTGATAATGGTGTCAAAAAGTGGTGATCACTAGTATTGCAACAATATTGTTTCAGCTTCTGGGGCTTCCTACTTACTTTTATCAACTCGATAGTCCATAACAAACTTGGAAGCAACAGTGTTGTATGCACAAGTACTAGCTCTTACTATAGGCTGTCACTTGGTCAGCTAGTGCAAGATCAATAGGAGCTTAAGCCAACTTCTATGAATTCTTAAAAGAAGATTTTAACTATGATGAAAGAAAGCTAACTCTGTAGAAGCTATTATATATACAGAAAGAGAAGGAAAGCTGAAATGTAACACAAACACTAACAAACCCTATGAAACCCTAATTTACCTACTAGCCCTACTTTTGCAAGAAAAGAGATGAAAACTGATGAAATGAGTGCCATTGACTATTGAAAAGGTCATTTGCATTTCTTCAAGCTAGTTCTGAAAAGAAATAAGAACAAAACATCTTTTTGTGCTTTTGAGTGTTTTTATGTGAAATCATTATGCTTGTGATTTATCTGGTTGTGATTGTGTAGAGGTTTGGTGGCGAAGGAAGATGGGGTAGGATTTATCATAGGTGGAGGAAGGTGTGGAGAGGTCCTAAGAAGCCCCTAGTACTCTTCTAAAGACTGCAATTGCAATCAGATTTCAAAAAACCACTTATAGGGAATTCTACAAGAGGCTGTAGAGGATCTACAGGAGCAGGCCAAGAGCTATTTTTGGAGTTTTGAAGGTGGAAAAATGTTGGGAGAGAGTAAATGAAGGCTAGATGAAGGTGTTGAGGTATCTAGAGCTTTTCAAGGAAGATCAAGAAAGAACATTATGGTTGGATTTGTTCAAATGGCAAGAGGGAAGCTTATGGAGAAAAATGCAGAAATTAGGGTAGATTGGCAAAATGTTGCGAATGACTTGGGAAATCTATGAGAAGTGAGATAGTGCTGGCCATTTTATGGATGTATGGTGAGGTGAGGTGTCCTGCAAGATATCTACACATCTAATTACAAAAACTGATCAAGGAAAGGACTAGCTATAACATGAAAACAAAAATTTCTCTAGCTTGACCAAATTTCTGACCCACAAAGAGACACTATTGAACAGTAACCTTTGAACAAAAAAGCATGTAGGGATATCTATGGTAAAATAGTAGAAAATGATCTAGGCAACTAAATCTGAATCAATATATCAATCTTTTTGAATCAAGTCATCACACTAGAAGTTGCATGGAAGAGCAAAAATATGTTTTAGTTGGCCGCAATAGTGCCTTGACCTCAAATCATAGTCCTAGAAAGGGAGAAAGAAGATCAGGACCTATTGTTGTCCTTTTTGAATCTTATTTTGTCATTGCATTAACCTGCTTTGAGCAACTGAAACAAAAACAACTATGCAAACCATCAAAAGGAACCTAATCTAAACAAAGTAAAATGAATCTATGTAACAGAAATTAACTCATGAACCGAAGCAAAAACATATAAGTAGAAAGAAAGAGGTGTTGGGTAGCTTGGGTTGCACCCTAAACCAAGAGCTTCAACCTTCTGAAAGGGATCACTACTGACTCAAAAACTGTTCCATCTCCATTATAAAAAATAATAGTCAAATTACATAAATTGTTCTAAAAAAGGAACTTGAAAATAAGCTGAACAATTGCTGCCCATAAGTGTGAAAATTCTACTAACGACCAGCTAACCTACTGAGGCTCTAAGCCCCCTTATTTATATAAATGGATTCCTCCCACATTCCTCTTAAAATCAAGGAGCTTGGCTTCCTAGAACTAGAAATAAAAAGCAGTCATTCTTTACTTGCTCGGCTGACCCTTGAAATGTGGACCTTTGTGCTTTGAGTTTCTAATGGAAGTTTTGAGGAAATCGGTCATAAATGAAGGAGAAACCTCCCTACAAATCCTCTTTCCTGTTTCCTTCGAGTATTTGCTACCATTTGCTCATAAATCCCTTGAATTTGTCCAAAATTGGCCAAAAAATTCTGCATAAAGCACATATTAGACTACATGGAAAAATGACTAACCCAATTCAGTCTATTAGCATAAATATATTTGAAAACATGTAATAAACTAATGAGAATGGTGGATTAAGTTGAATTAAGAGGCAAAATAAGCCCATAAATTACCCATTTTTTGGGCTCATCAATAATGTAATTATATATGTTGGAATAATAATTAAGATTGTTGAAAGGAATTATATGCAAGGGAAAAAAATAATATTGAGATCATTATCCAGATCCATAGTCTTCGATAAAGGGACAAGATTAGGAAAAGTCAAAAAATGTTGAACTTTCCCAAGGCACTCCAAAGAAAAATCATCTTCGAGTAGAACTATGTGATTTTCTGGATAAGTGGAGAAAACAATCTAAGAAGATCACCCAGTGCCAGAGAAACAACATTGGAAGGGGTGGAAAAGCATTGTAGTAGAAAAGCGTTGGATTTAAGTGAATTAAAAAGAAAAAAATAGTTATTTTCTCAGAAAAATAAAAAAATCCTAGGCACTCATGATAAGTAGATTCCCAAAAGAATGGGACGTCATTTTAGAAAATTTTCTAGGAAAGTAAAATATAAATAAAATTTATACCAGAATGGTATAGGTTGTTGGTTCTAGGTGAAGGATTGATCTCATCTCAAGGGGAGCCAGGAGACAAGGTTCATGGTTGGGAGCAAATTTGTTCTCGCGAGTGTAATTTAGTTGCAGAAATTAGAACTCTAGTGACAACGTTTCCATTATCCTGAATAAATTTTGTTAGGAATTCTATCATACGATTTTATTAGGAGTCTACCATACTGTGTGGTATAAGAAATGTGTTAGATTTCGTTACCAAAACTAAATATATATTCTTATTAAACGGAGGTCATATTTGTGTTCATGTATTTATATTCATTTCCATAGGTGTATTGTATAGAATGAAAATGCAAATGAGGTTCAATGCTTAAGGAATTTCTCATAGGTATTATTTTACATATTATCATGTTGAAATAAATCATACATTTAGAATTTGATGATATTAGTTTATGCTTAGAATGCTTGTTGATAGATTATGCATTTGAATTTTGATTAATATTAACTCAAGCTTAGCATGCTTGATGAAAGGAATCATGGAATTGATTTTTGATGGATATTAAACTATGCTTGGTATGTATACAAGTCAAGGGTTATAAAATTAAGGCGTTAAAATGAGAGGAGGGAAGGGAATGAATAAACCATCACAACTTTATACCGAATAGGGTGGAATCAGTTAGGAACATTAGTTCTGCTCCGAGTACATCAAAGTTCGGAGCCCGCAGTCCACTACATATGTGCTTAGCACACCTTGTGAAAGTTGATCATAAACAAATGAGAATGAAGGAGACTATAAATGTCCTTCCAGAATTAAGTATGGAATAGTACTACTACCTAATTAATATAGCTACCATTCTATTAACATCAACTCATATTAACACAACAATATAATCTAGAGGGACTCTAACGAGAAATAAACTGAGAAAAGGAATTAAAAAATATCCATGTAACAAGCTAATGAGCTTAAAGTAAGTTGAATGAAATTCAATATGAATATATCTATGGAAATCCACATGTGTAAAATAAACCAAGAATTCTAGGACGGTCAAGTAAATCCAAATGAAAACGCATTCCTAAAGGGACTACTGTAAACCCACATGCAAGTAAGTACCATGGAGTATATTGATGAATGGAATGGAAGCATATGTCGTAAGCTATTTTAGTATGCCATTGTAGCATTTATAGTAATAGACCAGTGTGTTTAGGAGTTGAGCACTCTAGAGCCTTTTCCCAATTTCAACGAAAAGGAAAACAAACAAAATGGGAAAACTCATAACGATCATGATGGAACATGACTATTCATTAACCATGAATCATAATTGTGATAGAAACCACAACTGTAGCAAGAGAAAA
This sequence comes from Pinus taeda, assembly GCA_000404065.3. NCBI lineage: Eukaryota > Viridiplantae > Streptophyta > Pinopsida > Pinales > Pinaceae > Pinus > Pinus taeda. The sequence continues at coordinate 37,518 of APFE030316353.1, read as the reverse complement.
TAGAGAGTAGTAAATAACAACAATTTTCATATGATACTGAATAATTCATGCAGAAAAGAACGAAGTACCCCAAGTCAAGCTATATTAACCAAGGGAGTTATCATTTAAAAGACAAAAATATATAAGTGTTCATATAACTCAAGCAATATCACTTGCAAGGTATAGTATTAAATTTATGAACCTCAGAAAAGGGTGAGGGACGTCCTTATCAAATAGAAGGCACAAAGAAATGTCCAAATAAATTACAATATAGCAAATTTCCTATAGGAACCTAAAGATGTTGTTAAGAGAAAGAAATAACCTTCGAAGAAAACTTGACTATAACAAATAACATGACATGATGGTAGTATTGAAGGCTGAATTTAAACACATTTCAAGAAATAGGGCAACCAAAGTAGAGGAGATTTCCATGTAGCAAGCACAACTAAGACAAAAGCCATTAGGAGAACTTGAGATTTCGAGACCAACCTGGTAGTGGAGCACAACGTAGATTTAGCATGACGATTATAGGAGAAGGTATTTGCTAATCACTACAAGAGTTCCAAGTGGTTGAAATTTACCTTCAATGAGACAATAGAATAGTCATTAGTTACTGAATCAACAATACCTTTATGAAAGAAAAAAAAAAACTAATAGAGGAACCCATTAGTCTAGTGAATACCTTTGAAGAGGTTAATGACCAGCAATCGCTCGAGAGGGTACCAAGAAGCATATTAGGCTTGGTGAGTGTAAAGCCAAAAATTAAATTCATATGAAATACAACTAAAAGGTCGTAAGTAAATTAACGCACCTCATTGTGTGCAAGGGTGAAGGCCATGGCGGGAGATGCACCAGCCTTTCCAAATCCTATACTAGAGTTAAACCTAAAGAGAAGAAAAGGAAATATGTCAAAGATCATATAACAACAAGTATAGAGAAGTCACTGAATTCATAAAAAAGAATAATGGCAGTAGTTACCTTAAATGTGTGTAGGCCATGAAACCATAAAACCTCGCAGTCACAGAGAACCAAGCTAAGAAGGACATGCATGAAAACCCTACACCACGAGGGTTTTCTCCATGGAGAAACACCATGAAACGTGGATATAATTTACTTTATCTTCTAACACTGGGGAAGCATACCTTGACCATAAAGAAAGAAAACTTAGGCAGAGACAGTCATGGAATGCAAACCAAAAGTTGTACTAGGAGGCAATGAGAATGAAGTAGGGCTTAAGGTTTTTATGCAATTAGGGTTGCAAGGTGTACTGTTAGTCATCGGTCTACAATCATATGATTTCCACCCTCGAAGTCCTTTCAACTAATGTGTAGTCAACCAAGGAATCCAGGTACGCAGGGAGGGTAAGACCATATGCCCAAGGGGATGTGGCACTGTTCTATTCACTAGGGTTACCATTAGGGCCTAAGCGACCATTGAATCTACATAAAATAAGCTTAGAGAGGTGGACCCCTTAATAAATAAAGCTAATTATGAAGTATAAAGAGGTAAGTTAACAAAAAATCATATAAATCTAATGTCATAGTATAAGGGGGAGAATATAACCCATGAACCTATAGTTAGCATACTAGGTTATGGCAGGCTAGGGAATGTATCCACCTAGTAATGCTTCATCGTTATAGCCTTGGAAGGGTGTTAATAATTTAGGTATAGGTTATGAGAAATTAATAAGGAAAATGCATACAAAAAATGGAGATCCTAATGCATAGGGAGTACTGTGATCATGTTGTAAGAGAGGTGAAGTACAAATGAAAAAATTGATTCCTTTATAGAATTTACTATATATATGGTGCAGAAATACCATAAGTATCCCTAACGAATAATAATATTGTTGTTATAGAGAAAAAAAATTAGTTCGGGTTCATGACAAATGGAATTAGAGCCAAGATTTCTACACAGGGCTTAGATAGAGGTTCCATATCAGGTTACAGTAGAAGTATTCACAATAACAAGAAATGTCTGATAATGAAAATTTTTCTTGTATACATGTATCTCACTATCAGAGAAGAATGGAGGATATTCATCGACATACTATAGGAGGGGAAGAATTGTATGTAGAGTTGGGATAAGGGTGTTGAAAATAATAGTGAGAGGGGGGGTGAATCAGTGTTATCAAACTAACAATTTTTCATTTACATAATCAGATTCATATAGGCTTCTTTAGTTAAGGGAACTCGCATGTACACATAATTTTTTTAAGTGCAACTAGTGTATCCAACAAACTTATGATTCAGTTAACTCTTCATATATTGATCTTTAATCAGTGCATCAGAACCATACAAATAGTAACCAAGTGTAGTAAAAATAGAACAAATCATCACACATAACAAACACACATGAAAACCAAGGAATAAGGTGGAAACCCAATGTGGGTGAAAACCACCTGCTATAATCGTCTCTGTCTTGTTTTAATAATAAGATATTTCTATTTACAATTTTTGTACTGGTGCAATCTTATACCAGTATGTAGGTTTCTACCTGTGGAATGAAACCATCTCTCATTCTCCAGCTTCTACTATAAGGGAGCTACAACCCCTAGCTCGTGTACTAGCTGACATGATTACTAGTACGTAGGTCATCCTAAAGAAGGCTTCAACCTTCTCTTTTCTTCCAAGGACCATGTTTCATTAATTTTTAGACTGGATCCATGAACAACATCATTCAATCATTAAATATATCTACATCAACTAAACTCCTTTTGAACCAAACACAATGAAATCAATCAGTCACTCTGATCATTCAGAATTTTGTCACCAGAATACTATAACCAATAATCCATAACACTGCAATAGCAAACATAAGCAACTAAAACATATTTTATAAGGTATATTCTACTTCATCTGTCGAACCTACATGCATACGTGCTTTCCTCAAGGCGAACCTGTGTACAGATCTGCAAATCAAATTTATGAGGTATACGATGTTTTGATATGTAAAACCTACGTGTGTACATGCCTTTTATAAGGTGAACCTGCATATAGATCTGTAAATGATGATTTAAATATTACAACAATTCTAGACCTCAGTCATAACCAAATCATCACATTTATAGACTACAACATGCACCACTTATTCAGATAAATGATCAAACCACATAAAGATGATTCTCTTCAAGTCTTAAGATCTTGATAAATCATTAGATCTTATCCTTCATCAAGCACTAAGGTTCATCCTTAGTTCAGATCCAACAATGCACCATAACCCAATAGCCTGCATACTATACCTCACCCTTCATCAAATATTCAATACTTCAGTAACTTGGCCTAATGATCTTCTCCTCCCTTTATAGTTTTAGGCCTTTCTCAATACCATGGACCAAAACCATTTAGGATCAATACCTTGGATCAAAATACCATGGACCAAATACTTCAGAAAAAAATTTAGTTTTTCAAGGTGTATGTACCTTTCCTTCTATGAAGGTGTGTGTGTACATATATGCACCTTGAATATAGTGAACCCATGTGTACACACGACTTGGTCAATGGTGACCCTACATACACCTTTCTTTCTTCATTTTGTGAAGTCTAATCTGTAACTTTGTGTTGTTAACCTGCTACACTATGATCTGTCATCTGAGTGAGTTTCCATCAAGGACAACACCTGTGTCATAATGCCAACAATCTACCCCTTTGGACTTGATGGCATCACCAAGTCATTCTCCCCCTTTGTCATCAAGGGTAGAGGGTCATGCTCCCCTTGAGTACCTGGTGAAATATCTGATATGCTCAAGTGCTGATTGAGCTCCTCTAATTGAGTCCATGCTCCCCCTGAGCATAAGCAAGGTCTACAAAAAGATAATATGACTCTATACATAAATCACCAATGACCCTCCTTTCAGCAAAGACTTATACATACATCCATCTCCCAATCAAATGGGGATATATCAAATTTGTTTATACATGTCAAAACAAAAACATTACATCGTCCATCCCATGCATAGTGGGGTTACAAATTAGGTCTTTTCATGACCTTTACATTAAAATATGTACATGACTTATATAACAAAGACCAAATATCTTAAACAATACCATGATAGTCATCAGCAACTATCATCAGTAACATTTGTTAATCAGTGTCTAGATCAGCAACCATGTTCTCTCCCTAAAAAAAATCTGCATTGAGATCTTCTAAGATAATGTCAACAATGCGTTATAAGAATCATATGCTCCCCTTGAACTTGTGTCAGATTTCATTTGCCAGATCTGATCATTTCATATATTAGAAGAGTTATCAAGGAATTGTCATCAATAAAATATATATCAAGTTATCAACAACTTATAAAAGCCAACATATTTCCACTTGCCATCAATAAACTATAACCATCATCAAGCAAAGTAGAGCAGATAATTCACTAAACCATATAAGACCCCTTTCTCATGAGTCTAGCCCACTGCTTTTCTTCAAACCAACATATACACATCTACACCCATAGAAGCCTGCATATATAGCTGACTACGCTTCATGAAACTCGCGCATAACCACCTTTCTCTGAAAAAATAGATTTTAACAGTAGGATGATGCAACAACTACTCCCAACTTTTGTCTAATATATTCAAATGTCTCTCTGGGTAGTGGTTTAGTGAATATATCAACAACCCATTCTTTGGAGGGAACATACTCCAATTTGACATTTTGTTCAAGCACTTGTTCATATAGAAAATGATATTTGATAGGTATGCGCTTGGCCTTTGAGTGCATGACTAGATTCTTTGAAATACTAAAGGCACTTGTATTGTCATATAGAATGGAGATGGGTGGAGTACATGTGACTTGAATTTCTTGCAATGTTTGCATCACCCAAAGTAGTTGTGTGCAACAAGATGCAACATCCATGTATTCTTCTTCAGCGATAGATAATGCAATTGAACTTTGTTTCTTGTTGGACCAAGACACTAACCTTGAACCCATATAAAATGCACCACCACTAGTGCTTTTTCTGTCATCAACACTTCTTGCCCAATCTACATCTGTATGTGCATGAAGTGTAAGATTTTTATCTCTAGGATACCATAAGCCAAAATTCTTTGTTCCTTGAAGATAGTTGAAGATCCTTTTGACTACCTGAAGATGTGATTCCTTTGGATTTTCTTGGAATCTTCCAACTATTCCCACTGCATGCATGATGTTTGGTTGAGTACCTGTTAAATAAAGAAAGCTACCAATCATGGATCTATAAGTTGGTTGATGCACTACTGCTGATTCATCATTTGAGCTAAGACTACATTCTATTACCATTGGGGTACATACTAGTTTAGAATCTTCCATGCCATACTTTTTTAGGATCTGTTTGAGGTATTTGGTTTGTGAGAGAAAAATACCATCTTTATTTTTCTGAACATTTACACCAAGAAAGTAGGTGAGCTTACCAAGCAATGACATTTCAAATTCTTGCTGCATTACTAAAGAAAAATTCTACTCATGGATTCTTCATTGCTACCAAAAATGATATCATCAACATAAATAGTGATCATTAGAAATTTACTAGAGTCAATATTTGTATATAGATTTCTATCTATTGATCCCTTTGAAAAACCCTCTTGGCGGAGATATTTGTCAAGATGATAATACCATGCCCTTCAAGGTTGTTTTAGACAATAGAGAGCCTTTCTAAGTTTGTATATAAGTTTTGCATCATTTCCAAGAATGAATCTTTCTTGTTGTTCAATATAGACTTCTTCTTCTAAGTCTCCATTAAGAAAGGTAGATTTGATATCCATTTGATATACCTTGAATTTATGAAAACTAGATAGAGCAAGAAACGTTCAGATGGCTTTAATTCTAGCAATACGTGCAAAGGTTTCTTCAAAATCTATACCTTCTTGTCGACCATATCCTTTACAAACAATTATGGCCTTGTTTCTAATAACTTCTTCATTTTCATTCAGCTTGTTTTTGAAAATCCATTTAGTTCCTATGATATTCTTATCGTGAGGTCTAGGAACTAACTCCCATGTATTATTATTTTCAATTTTCTCAAGTTCTTCATTCATGGCCATGACCCAACATTCATCTCTCCATGCTTCATTTACATTTTGAGGTTTAGTGGAAGATAGTAATGCTAGATAGCTTGAAGCTTTCATAATGGTTCTTTTAGCTTGCATACCTTCTCCTTTTTCTCCTAAGATTTGAGTTTTTGGATGATTTTTCTGAACATACCTAGATGAAGTCTTTTCTTCTATCATTATCTCTTCTTTTGGTGCTTCATTAGTTTCTTCTTCAGAATCAGTGTGATTCAATGTGTGAAAATGATCCTCATCTTCTTCATCGTCATAATCTTTAGCTTTTATGTGTTAGGATTTTTTCATGCTTCATCAACCACAACACCAATACTTTCAATAATTTTCCCAAGTCTTTTGTTGTAACACTTATATCCTTTACTTTGAGAAGAGTAGCTAAGAAGAATACATGCATTTGCTCTAGCTTCAAACTTACCAAGTTTTTCATCAGTCCTTTTCATGTAGAATTTGCTTCCAAAAATTTTGAAGTATTTTACAGTAGGAGCCTTACCATACCAAAGTTCATTTGGAGTTTGAGCGTTGTTTACCTGAAAATTTCCTTGATTGATAATAGTGATGGCGGAAAATGTTGCTTCATCCCAAAAGGTTGCAGGAGTTCCAGTTTCATCTTGCATAGTACGAGCCATTTGTTGAATCGCTCTGTTCATCCTTTCTACTATTCGACGAGTCCTTGTGATGGAGAATTGCCTTTTTATTCCATGTTGTTCACAAAAGTCAAAGAATTCATCTAAGGTAAATTCCCCTCCTTGATTAGATCTGAGGCATTTGATTTTGTGATCTGATTCATTTTCAACCAAAGCTTTGAAGGCTTTGAACTTTTCAAATGCTTCATCTTTATGCTTTAGAAGATCTATCCAACACATTATGGAAAAATCACCAATAAACAATATAAATTATTCTTCTCCTCGATGTGACGTTTTCCTTGATGGACCACATAAATCAGTCTGAGCAAGTTCAAGAGGCTTACTAACTGACCCTTCCTTTTTGATGAATTGTGATCTAGTTTTCTTACCGAATTGACATGATTTACATATAGTATTTCCATGAATGTTGATATTTGGAAAATCATGAAGAGCCTAGAGTCTGTGTGTTGTGCTTATTTGAGAAAAGCTTAGATGTCCCAATCTTCTGTGCCATAGCCATTTTTCATCATTTTTGCTTGAATAACACTATTGTTGTCTTCCCTTGAGTATGTATAGGTTGTTTGGAGTTCTTGTCCCCTTAATCATGGTTTTCGCTATATCAAGCTCATGAACAGCACATCCATTTGATCAAAACAATACTTCATTTCCTTGATCACACATTTGACTCACACTCAACAGATTATACTTTAAGCCATCAACATACAAAACATTCCCAACTTTAACTTTTTATTTCAAGAAATTAGAGCCTTTACCTTTTATGACAGCAGGGAATGTCATTTCCAAAAGAGACACTCTTCTCCTTTTCTAAGGCATTATATGAGTGTAACTCTTTTTTTGTCACCTGTCATGTGTTTTGAGCATCCACTGTCTATGTACCACCGGTTTTCTTGTCCTTCTGCATACAATGCTATACCACATATTTCTATTTGTGGTTCTTTATTTCTCCATATTTTGGGATTTAATGGAGTTTTCTCTTTTCGAGCTATTTGCCAAAATTTACTCTTGCATTCAGATTCTTCATGGCCAAAGTTGTTACAGATTGAACATTCTATTTCATTTTTAGGAAGAGAAAAGCTATTATAGGAACTTTTCTTGATCCCTGTCACATTCCTTTGATTTTTTCTTTCTCTAGTCATGAGGATTTTATAAGAAACACATTGAGTAGCTTTGTGTCCAAAATTATGAGATGAGAAACATTGACCATTAAAGAAGTTCCTGCGATTATCAAATCTACTGACCTCTTGATTGTAGTTGAAGTTCCTCCTACTGACTTGTTGATTGATATTCCTTGAAGCAAATTGAGTATGATTTACGTGAGGTTGATTTTGACTTTTGTTCATCCTTGAAGTAAATTGAGCTTGATTCACCTAGTGATATGCATTATGCCTTTGCTGATGATTTTCGAACTGTTCACTGCTCTTTGTTGCATCACAATATCTTTTAGTGAAGGTTGATGGTTTCTGAGATGTTTCTTCATTATATCCAAGACCCGTCATTATTAGAGGAGAGTGCTGCAATTAGATAATTTCATTTAAGGCTTCTTATCCTTTAGAAAATCTAAGATTGAGAGCTTTTGTTTTCTCAAGATCCTTTCATAGATCCATAATTTCACATTCTAACTTTTCATTGTGTTTTTCTGTTTTACCAAGTTGGAATGTCAAGGTATCTATAATCATATTCTTTTCATCTAAACATATTTTGAGTTTAGAGATTTCTTCATAATGGTCATCTTCATCTAAAGGATCCAAAAAATCATCATCTTCATAAGCCATCAGAGTTCTATAGTCATTACTATTTTCATCTTCATCACTATTTGATAACCCATCACTATCTTCATGAGTATAGTAGCTCTTTTTACTTACACTTTTTTTTTCCATTCCATTTTGTAGTTTCCTTCCCTTTATCATATTTACCTTTACAATGACGTTTGGTAGCATAATGACTGACTGTACCACAGGAAAAACATTTGAAATGTAGTTTACCTCTGAATCTACCGGAACCACATTGAAGATTCTTGACAAAGTTCACTTCCTCTTCTTCTTCTAAAATATGTCATGATTCATTGAGTTCTTCTTTTCCTTTTGTTGAAGATTTAAATGTATCTTCTCTCATATCTGATGGACCTCCTTTTCTCATCTCAAAAGTAGTTAAGATTCCGTGAAGTCATGTCATAGTAATAGTCTGTAGATCGTGCTTTTCTTCTATGGAAAATAATTTTGATTCAAATTTATCAGATAAGGATCTTAAGACTTTTTCAACTAAGGTAACCTCCATTAGCTCTTCACCCAAATTCTTCATGTAATTAACAATCTCATCTATACGTAAGAATTAACTAGCTACACTTTCATCATTGTGCATCTTGAGAGTTTCGTATTGAATTCTGAGAGCTTACTGTTTAGCACGTTTTACCTGAGACTCTACTTCGTAGCTTAGAAGGATTTTGTCCCATATTTCTTTGGCTGATTTGAGCTACATAACTTTGACAAACTCTAATTATAAAAAACTTCACAATAGTGTATTGACAACCTTGGCATTGGTTTCATATTTCTTTTTACCTGTTGCATCTGTAGGAATTGTTGATGGAAATGTATATCCTCCTCCCATGATTTCCCAGACATATATTTGAAGAGATTGAAGGTAGGTTGTGGTTCTTACCTTCCAATAAACAAAGTTTCTCCCATCAAAGATTGGTGGTCTGATGGATCCTCCGCTTTCTTGATTCCTCATGATGATGAATCTTCCTTCAAGCGATCAAGCTTCTTCTGAAGGATCTTCTCTGATACCAAATTTTGAAAATAATATTGAGAGGAGGTGTGAATCAGTATTATCAAACTAACAAATTTTTATTTCCATAATCATATTCATATACACTACTTTAGTGAAGGGAAATCACATGTACATGCAACTGTGTTAAGTGCAACTAGCGTATATCTAGCAAACTTATGATTTAGTTAATTCTTCATATTTTGATCTTTAATCAGTGCATCAGAACCATGCAAATAGTAACAAAGTGGAGTAAAAAAAGAACAAATCATCACACGTAAGAAACACACATGAACACCAAGATATTAGGTGGAAACCCAATGTGGGTGAAAACCACCTGTTGTAATCATCTTTGTCTTCTTTTAATAATAAGAAAATTCTATTTACAATTTTTGTACTAGTGCAGTCTTATACCAGTACGCACGCTTTTACCTGCAGAAGGTTACAAGCTTCTCTTTTCTTCCAGGGATGATGTTTCATTAATTTTTAGACTAGATCCATCAACAACATCATTCAACCATCAAATATATATGCATCAACCAAACTCCTTTCAAACCAACCACAACCGAATCAATCAATCACTCTAATCATTCAGAATGTTGTCACTATAATACAGTAACTAATAACCTAGAACACTGCAACAACAAGCTGAAGCAACTAAAACATATTTTATAAGCTATACACTACTTCAATGTGTTGAACCTCCGTGCATACGGTCTTTCCTCAAGGTGAACCTGTGTACAAATCTGCAAATCAAATTTATGATGTATACGCTATTTTGATATACAAAACATGCGTTTGTACGAGCCTTTTCTAAAGTGAACCTGTGTACAGATTTGTAATTGATGATTTAAATATTACAACAATTCCATACTTCAGTCATATCTAGATCATCACATTTGCAGACTACAACATGCGCTAGTTATTTAGATAAATGATCAAAGCACGTAAAGATGATTATTTTCAAGTATTAAGATCCTGATACATCATTAGATATTATCTTTCGTCAAGTGCTAAGGTTCATCCTTGGTTCAGGTCCAGTAATGCACCATAACTGACTAACCTGCATATTATATCTCACCCTTCATCATATATTCAATACTTGAGTACCTTTCCCTAATGATCTTCTCCTCCTTTTATAGTTTTAGACCTTGCTCAATATCATGGACCAAAACCATTTAGGATCAATACCTTGGATCAAAATACCATGGACCAAATACTTTCGACCAAAAATTTAGTTTTTCAAGGTATATGTGCCTTTCCATCTGTGAAAGTCCATGTGTACATATACGTGCCTTGAATATAGTGAACCCGCGTGTACACGTGACTTGGCCAATGGTGAACCTGCGTATACCTTTATTTATTCATTTTGTGAAGTCTGATCTGTAAATTTGTGTTGTTAACCTGCTGCATTGTGATCTACCATCTGAGTGAGTTTCCATCAAGGACAACACCTGTGTCATAATGCAAACAAAGGGGGTATGCCCTCCCTTAACTAAGTTGTTATGGTAATCCAAATTTTACTAGAGGAACTTTCTCAACTTCGGCATAGAAATGAAATATCAATAAAAGCTAGTGAAGAGAAAGGTAAATTGATTAGAGATTGGACAGAGAAATCTAGTCATAAGAGTATGGAACCAGTAGGGTTAAAATATAAATAGCCAAGATTTTCAATAGACAAATTTGAAAGTGAGGAGGAAGCTAAAAAATTGGATTCTAGTAATCAGAAAGTCAGGAAAAGGAAGGAATTCAGGGGGGGTTATGGAAGATAAAAACCCCCCACCCTTGATGGAGAGAAAGAAGAATATGTTGAAGCCTAGATGTTAAATATGGTTAAATACTTTCAAGTGTATGAATACGAAAGAAACTTGAAAGAAAGGTTAGGAATTCAAAAGTTACAAGGAAACACCACTCTCTGTTTGGAAGAGACAAAGATGGTACATATACTAAAAGAAAAGGCAGTATCGTGTGAAGAAATTGAGCATAAATTCAAAGCCTTCTATTTGAATGAGAGGTACTATGATGATTCGGTGAAATAATTCAATGAACTAAGGCTAGGACAACTTACCATGGATGAATTTGTGACCAAGTTCACCAATTTACTTTGATATGTGACTTACTTTCATCAGGAAAATGTGAAGGTTAAAAGGTTTTTGAACTGTTTATCAACTATATACAAAGAAATAATTGAATTTGATAACCCTAGGACTATGGATGAAGCATTCAAAAAGGCAAGACTTTGTTATCGCCAATTTTGAAACCGAAGTAAGGGTTGTCAACATTGGAAGAACAAGAATAAAAACAAGGTGGGGGTGAGCCTAAAGATGAAAAAACCTACTCATTTAAAAGAAATTGGTAAAGACAACCAACAAAAGAAAAGTAATAGGAGTGAGTTGAGTCAGCCATCAGATCCATACATAGGCTCAAGGCATGTAGAGCTGGGAAACAAGAAGTATATAGTGGGTAAAAAAGGGATCCATTAAAATGTTGGGGTTGTGGAAAACCCCATTCAGTACAAGAGTGTCCGCACAACCCCTAAGCTATCCAATATGTTCAGTTACCACTTAAAGCTTCTACAATAAATAATGTGGCCCGGCGTATCCCAGAATCATTGTACCTTCGGAAGACCAGCAGGAAGAAAACCAATGTAACATGATTGAAATAGAAGATATTATCCAAACCCATATTGTGTTTGTTTTAATAGAACTTGGGGCTAGCCTAAGCTTTATAAACCCTTATATTGTGGAAAAGTGTGGTTTAATATCAGAAAAAAAATTACCATCCTTGGTTGGTACAACTAGCCACTGGGTTTAAAAGGAGAGCGACCCATGTGGTAAGGCACATTGTAGTAAATCTAAGTCGATATCTCACTGAAATAAATTTAAACATCCTTCCCATAGGATCATATGATCTCTTGGTGGGAATGGACTTCCTAGAAAAACACAAAGTTGTAGTAAATTGTTTAGAAAAGGTTGTGAGTTTTGAGGACCTTCAAGAGAATTCATTTCTGGTCAAAGGAAAACCGAGAAAAAATTCATAAAGGCAAATAAAAACCTTAAAATTGAAAATTACAATAATAAAGGGCTACCAACGGTATGTAGCACATGTGTAAGATCATGACCAAGAGACTGAAGTTAGAGGAATACACTAGCTACTAGTGGTGAGAGAATTCCAAGATGTGTTTCTTAATGAAACTCCCAAGCTACACCACCAAAGAAGCCTGGATTTTTCAATTAAATTGAAGTTGGGTGCGATTCCAGTGTCAAGAGCCCCATATAGAATGAGCACCCCAGAATTCATAGAGTTGAAATTGCAACTACAAGAGTTGCTAGATAAAGGATATATTTGACCAATCGTTTCCTCGTGGGTAGCTCTAGTACTTTTCATTAAGAGGAAAGAGGATACACTTATAATCTGTATTGACTATAGATAGTTGAATATGTCAACCATAAAAAATAGATATCCTCTTCTCCAAATTGATGATCTATTTGACCAAGTAAGAAGGGCAAGAATTTTCTGCAAGATTGATTCGTGAATTGGATATCACCAGTTGTGCATAAAATATGAGGATATACACAAGACAACTTTTAGAATGAGGTATGCACATTATGAGTTCGTAGTATTACCTTTTAGACTCACGAATGCCCCTGCTACTTTCTTGTGTCTCATGAATAATGTACTGCACAAGTTTTTGGATAAGTTTTAGTTCATCTTTATTGACAACCTTTTAATATACTCTAAGAATGAGGAGGAACACCAAGAGAATTTGAAATTGGTGTTACAAATTCTCAAATAACATAATCTTTATGCAAATAGTAGCAAGTTTGAGTTTTTTAAAACTCAAATCCAATATCTAGGACATATCATCTCCAAAGAAGGATTGTGGTGGATCCTGAAAAGATTAAATGCATTATGAATTGGCTGATACCAAAAGATGTACCAAAAATTCATTCATTTATGGGAATTGTTGGGTAATACTATAGGTTTGTACAAAGGTTCTCTAAGTTGGCTTACCCCATCACCACTTTGTAGAAGAAGGGGGTTAAGTTTGAATGGACAGAAAAGTGTGAAATTTTTTTGACCAATTAAAGCATATGTTAAAAGCCACCCCTATTCTAAATATAGCAGACCCAAATAAGGTGTTTACTGTATGTACAAATTTCTACTTGGAAGGATTGGGAGGTGTGCTTCTACAAGGTAACGTAGTAATAGCCTATGAGTTAATAAAACTAAGAAAACATGAAAATAATAATGTTATTATTACTTGGAGTTAGTTGCAATCATCCATACCTTAAAAGTGTGGATTAATTGTCTGTTAGAATTTTTTTTGTGTTGGTTACTGATCATGTTAGTTTAAAGTATTTATTTAGCCAAAAAGAGGTAAATGCTAGGCAAGCTAGATTGTCATATTTCCTAAACTAACTTGATATAAAAATTAAAACCATTAAGGGAAAGGAAAAAAAATCACTAATGCATTAAGTAGATACAATGTTTCATTTCTGGGTAATGCTAAGAGTAGTGTATAAAGAAAAATGGAAGAACAGATACAAGTAACAGGGAATCAAGACCCAAAGTATATGGAAATGCAACTGAACGTATATCAAGGAAAAGTCATGGGATATGTTGTAAATACAAAAGGCTTAATTACCTACTAGAATAGGTTGTATGTTCAAAAGGTGAAAACATTAAGGAAAATGATTATAGATGAGTGCCATATGAGACTGTATGACGGTCTTCTAGGGTACGAGTAGATGACCACCACCTTATGAATTTTTATTTTTTTGCCAGGAATGAAGAAGGAGGTGGAAAAGTACTTATTCAAATTCCTGTAATGTCAACAAATGAAGGTGGAGCATTAACATCCAGCAAGATTGATGAATATACTTCCAATACTTGAGTGGAAGTAGGAGGTGATACCCATCGATTTTATAACTAGGTTTCCTCGGACAATACATCAACATGAATCTATCATGGGGGTATTTCACACACTGGCTAAGGTATCACACTTTATCCCAGTAGAATCCACCTTTGGTACTACCCAAACTACTAATGTATTCATGTGGGATATTTTATGACTACATGGAATCCCAAAGATGATAATATCAAATAGAGATGCCAAGTTTATCTCCAACCTCTAGAAGGAATTTTTCAGGAGCTTGGGTACCAAGTTCAACTTTAGTAATACATATCACCTAGAAAGAGATGGGAAAGTGAACTAAACAAACCAAATTTTAGAGGATATGCTCCGAATGTATGTATTTGAGTAACCCACCAAGTAGGAAAATTTTCTACATTTAATGTAGTTTTCCTACAACAATAGTTATTAAGATGAGTCCTTTTGAAGCTTTAACTGGTAGAAAATTCCACAGTCCACTCATTTGGAGTCATCCTGAGGATAGATTGATTCCTAGACCAACGATTATGCAGGAAATGGAACAAACTATTTGAAAAATTCAACAAAATATTAAAATTTCCTAGGGCCATCAAAAATGTTATGCAAACCGAAAGAGGACCTATAAGGAATTCCAAATGGGGGAACATGTGTACCTAAGGTTTAAGCATCAAAAAAGTACCCTTAGAACCAGTGAGTGTGCAAAACAGGCACCTCAGTTCTATTGACCATTTGAAATTCTGGACCACCTGGGTCTAGTGGCATACCAATTGACTCCGTCTAGTCATGTTAAAGTTCATAATGTATTTCATGTGTCCTTGCTGAAAAGGTATGTTCATGATCCTTCTCATATAGTTGACTAGAATGTGTGATGGGTGGAGCCTGAATGACACTTTTTACCATAACCACTATGTATTTTGGAGCGGAAAGAGACCATGCTCCATAATTTCATCGTGGTTTGGGTTATAGTGCAGTCGAGTCACTTTACTCCCAAAGAGGCCAATTTGAAACTAGAAGACCATATTAAAGCAAATTATCTTGAACGGACTACCCTAGAGATGCCCAACAGATAGACACCAAGGATTATGTAGTTTTATTTTAGTGGGGAAGATGTAATATCCCTCTTTTTCTTGGGATTTGTAAATTCATAATGACTAAGAGAGTATAACTTGTAGTTAAAAATATTCGTAATAATGGTAGGTTAGCCAAGTTGTGATTGGAAAAAGAAATATGACAATGTAATTATTTATGTTGGAATAATAATTAATATTATTGAAAGGAATTAGCTAGAAAGAACAAAAGAATATTAAGATCACTATCCTGATCCACGGTCTTGGATAAAGTGACCGAATTAGGAAAATCCAAAATACGCTTAAATTTCCCAAGTCACTCGGAAGAAAAATCCTCTTGGAGTAAAACTATGTGATTTTATTGATAAGTAGAGAAAGGAATATCGAAAAATCAACTAGTGCAGGGGAAAAAACACTGGAAGGGGTGGAAAAACATCGTAGCAGAAAAGGATGGGCTTTAAGGGATTTAAAAACGAAAAAGGAATCGTTTTCTTAGAAAAACAAAGAAATCATAGGTTATGAGGATAAATTAATTGCTAAAAAAATGGGATGTTATTTTAGAAATTCTACTATGAAAGTAAAATTTAAATAAAACCTATAATAGAATAGTAGAGGTTGTTGGCTCTGGGAAGGATTGA
The DNA here is from genome assembly GCA_000404065.3 of Pinus taeda. Classification (NCBI taxonomy): domain Eukaryota; kingdom Viridiplantae; phylum Streptophyta; class Pinopsida; order Pinales; family Pinaceae; genus Pinus; species Pinus taeda. The sequence goes on along the minus strand of APFE030316353.1, from coordinate 21,498 downwards.
TCTTAATTCACGGTGAACCAATAGATAAGGTTAATCGTTGGGAGAAAAATGGTTTTAACCAGTGTAATTCGATTGCGGATATTTCAAACTCTATTAATAGTGTGCCCATTACCCACAATAGATTTTGTTACGAATTTCCATAGGTATACTGTACAAAATGAATTTGCAAATGATATTTAATGCTTGAGAAATTTCTCACAGGTTTTACTGTACATACTATGGTGCTGAAATAAATCATGCATTTAGACTTCAATGATATTAATTTATGCTTAGCATGCTTTTTGAATGAATCATGCATTTGAATTTTGATGGTTATTAACTTAAGATTAACGTGCTTGCTGAAATGAATCCTATAATTGATTTTTGATGGATATTAAATTATGCTTAGTATGCACAAAAGTCAAGGGTAACAAAATTAATGCCTGGGAATGAGACAAGAGAAGGGAATGACTAAACCATTACAAACTTATTCGAAACAGGATGGAATCAGTTAGGAACATTAGTTCCACTTTGGGAAACCATGAGTTTGGAGCCTATAGTCCACTAAGTTTGTGCTCAACACACCTTATGAAAGATGAGCATAAATAAATGAGAAGAAAGGAGAATGTAAGTGTCCTTCCATAATTAAGTGTGAAACAATAGTGTTTCCTAATGAATATAGCTACGATATTGTTAACATGAACTCATATTAATAAAACAATATATCCAGAGGGACACTTTTTACATTTGTACCAGTGAGAAATTATCTTAGAAAGGAAATTAACAAATATCCATGTAACAAGATAATGAGATTAAAGTATGTTGAGTGAAATTTTATTTGAATATAGCTATAGAAATCCACATGTATAAAATAGACTAAGAGTGCTAGAACAGTCATGTAAATCGAAATGAAAACAGATTCATAAAAGGACTATTGTAGCCCCACATGAAAAGAATTTATCATGGAGTATATTGATGAAAGGAAGGGAGGCAGATATCACAAGATGTTTTAGTACACCATCACAACGTTTATAATACCAAATCAAAGTGTGCATGAGCTGAGCACTCTAGAGCCTCTTCCCAATTTCAACAAAAAGGAAAACAAACAAAAGGGGAAAACTCATAACGATTATGATGGAACAAGACTATTCATTAACCATGAATCATAATTTCAATAGAAACCCTCACTGTAGCAAGAGGAACTAAAGGGTAGCAAATAATAGCAATGTTTCATATGATATAGGAAATTCATGCATAGATGAACAAAGTGCCCTAAGTCAAGTTATATTAACTGAGGTAGTTACCATTTAAAAGAGAAACATATATAAAAGTGTTCATATAACTTTGGGAGTATCACCTTCAAGGTAAATTAGTAAATTTATCAACCTCATCAACCCAACAAGGTGGCGCATGCTCTTGTTAAACAAAAGGAACAAACAAATGCCCAAATAAATTACAATATAGTGAATTTCCTACAAGAATTTGAAGACATTGTTAAGAGAAAAACAAAGAACTTAAAAACAAAATGGAGTATCAAAAATTGCACTACGTGAAGGCAACGATGAAGGCTGGACTTAAACCCATTTCAAGAAATAGGACAACCAAATGAGAGGAGATTTTTGTGTAGGAAGTAAAACCAAGAAAAAATCTGTTAGTTGATCTGGAGATTCTGGGACCAACATGGTAGTGGAGCACATCATAGAGTTAGCTAGACAATTATAGGAGAAATTCTTCTGTAATTGCTATAAGGCTCCCCAGGGGTTGAAAGTTACCTTCCACGAGACAATACGATAACCTTTAGGTATTGAATGAACAATATCTTTATGAAATAAAAACAATTTAACCAACAAAGGATTGTCTAGAAAATACCTTTGAAAAGCTTAAGGACTACAAATTGCTAGATATGACACCTACAAGCATATTAGGCTCGGTGAGTGGAAAGCTAGAAATTAAATTGATATGAAAAATTGTTAAAAGGTTGAAGGTAAATTAACGCATGTCATTTTGTGCAAGGGAGAAGGCCATAGTGGGAGATGCACCAACCTTTCCAAATCCTGTACTAGAAGTAAACCTACAGAGGAGAACAAAATATTTATGAAAGGTAATATAACATTAAGTACAGAGAAATCACCGAAGTCACAGAAAACACAATAGTGACAGTTAACTTAAATGTTGGCAGGACATAAAACCCTAAAACCTTGCAGGTGCAGGGAACCCATCTAAGAAGGACATGCACGAAAACCATGTGCTAATAAGGTTGTCACCATGGAGAACCTCCATGAAACCTGGAACAATTTCCTTAAGCCTCTGACACTGGGGAGCCATACCTTCACAACAAAGAAATAAAACTCAGGTGCAGACAGTCACATAATGGAACCGACAAAGCTACAATAGGCAACGATGAGAATGATGTAAGGCTTAAGGGTTTCATGCACTTAATGTTGGAGGGTGTATTGTGATTCATTTATCTACAACCAAATGATCACCACCCTTGAACTCCTTTCAACCAATGTGTAGTCAACCAATCAAGCTAGGTGCGTAGGGAGGGCAAGACCACATGGCCCAAGAGATGTGGCAACCTTCTATTCACTGGGGATATCATTGGGGCCTGAGCGACCATCGAATGCATGGACAATAAGGGTAGATTGCTTCACACTTTAATAAGGAAAGTTAATTCAAAAGTATAAAGGCTTAGGTTAATGACAAAGAATCTAAATCGAATGTCATAGCATAAGGGGGACCCTATAACCCATGAACCTATATTTAGCATACTAGGTTATGGTGGGTTGGGAGAATGCATTCACCCTATAAGGTTTGATGGTTATAACCATGGAAGGGTGTTCATAATTTAGATATAGGTGATTCAAAATTAATAAGGAAAATGCATGGGGAAATCAAGATCCTAATTCATAGGGATTAATGTGATCAGGTTGTAAGAGCCATGAAGTACAAATGAACAAAACCATTTCCTTATAAAATTTATTGTATATATTCTAAGGAAATACCATAAGTATCACTAACAAATAATATTAATGTTTCTATAGACAAAACAAAAATGAGTTGGGGTTCATAAAATAACTTCTCCTACCTATAGAGTAATCCATCATGAAGATGGTAGTAAATAGTATTGTCAACATCATCCACTTGACTCTAACTCTATGATTGATGAAATACCTCCATGAAGTCATCATCCTATAAATTTTCTTCTATGTATGCATCATGGGTGAATGGCTATATGTCCATAATCGTATCCAAAAGTGTGGTGTTTGATGTGGGTGGCCTTTCAAGCATGTCATCCAACTTTTTTATGTTTCCCTTCTTGTACCTGAGCACTAAATGAAACTATTTTAGAAACCCCATCCACTTGTAATGTTTGGTATACTATAGTTTACTCTAGGTATGTAGGTACTGTAGTGACTGGATATATGTGTGGATTAATATTCCCCTTCCCATCGGATACTGCTTCTACTTCTTTGTATCTTACACTAGGGCGTAGATATCCTTCTTGTATGTAGGGTAGTTAAGGACTTCTCCAATAAATACTTTAGAATGTTAGCATACAACCTTCCTCCCTACATCAAGGCTACTCCCATAGCATACCCACTCCCATATATGTCCACATTAAAGGGATGATACAAGTCTGTTAATGTCATAAATGGTGCTTGGATTATCTTCTTGTTTAACTCCTCAAAGGCCCTCTACTACCCCTTTCCCCACTCAAAACACTTTCCACTTGCTACTGTTGCATGGAGTGGCATTTATTACTATAGAAAACGAGGCTATGAATTTCCTCAGGTACTCTGCTTGCCCAAAGAAACTCTTGGCGTCAGAAACATTAGCAAGCATCATTCATTTCATGACAGCCTCCATCTTGGTAGCATCTATCTTCATCTCTACTCCATATATCACATATCCTAGATGCACCAAAGCATATTATGAAAAGTTTCATTTCTCAATATTTTCTAGTAGTCATTCATTCTTTAAGGTCTCTAGTACCTGCATCAAATGTAACATGTTCTCCTCCTTGGTAGCAATATACATTGATATATTATCCAAATGGACAATAATAAATGAACTATAAAATGGCGTAACATATCATTGATGAAACTGTATAGGAAAAACTATCAATTTCTTCACTAATGAAGGTATTAGACAAGAAATTTCAGTTAACAAGAGATCCATCAAATTACACCCTATCACATCTAATCAATTAACAAAATTTCTATGGAAGGGGTGTCAAATTTATGTTGTGCAAGTTGGTTACACTAATTTGAAAAATACGATAACTACTCTAGAGAAGATACCAATTATCTAAGAATTTCTGGATGTCTTTGCAAAAGAAATTCCTAAGCTACCCACAAAAAACGAAATTGATTTTACGATAGAGCTAGTTCTAGGAGATACCCTAGTGTCAAAATGCCCTAACCAAATGACTATATCTAAATTCATAGAGCTTAAAATGCAGTTGTAGTATTTGTTAGACAAAGGCTAAATTCACCGAAGTGTATCACCCTAGGGACCTCCATTGTTGTGAGGAAGAAAGATGGGACACTGCATCTATGTATCAATTGTAGGAAACTAAATAAATTAATTGTTAAAAACAAGTACCTATTGCCAAGAATAAATGATTTATTTAATCATGTCAAGGGTGTGAATTTATTTCCGAAAATTGATCTGTGGTCAAGGTATCATAAAATCATAATAAAAGAGAAATATATTTGCAAGACAACATTATGAACCCTTTATGGTGATTATGAATTTGTTGTCTTAGCGTTGTAGCTTACTAATGCCCCTACAAATTTCATGAGTTTAATGAATGGTATTTTTCACCCTTACCTGGATAAATTTGATTTTATTTTCATTGATGACATTCTTATATACTATAGGTATTTACAAGAGCATAAGGAGCACCTTTGGATAGTGTTGAAAACTGTAATAGAAAATCAACGTTATGACAAGTAGAGAAAATGTGATTTTTATAAGGATAAAATTTAGTATTCTGGACATGTAATCTCATCTGAAGGCATAGTTGTAGACACTGAGAATATTAAAACCTTCATGGATTGGGATATTTGCAAGAACGTTGTGATATACAATCCTTTATGGGATTAGCTAGGAATTATCATCGCTTCCTCGAAGGGTTCTAAAAAATTTCTTACTCAATAACTTCATTGCAGAAAGGGGAAGAGTGGCAAAGTGGATAACATACTACCTAAATAATTTTGAGTAGTTGAAGCATTTATTAACAAAAACCTCGGCGTTGAAAATTGCAGACCCATAGGAGTTTATTGTTTGCACAAATGCCTATAAGGAAGGATTCGAAGGAGTCCTAATGTAGGAAGGTAGGTTGATAGCCAAGGAATCTCGTAAGCTAAAAGAACATGAACATAAATATTTTTCATATGACTTGGAGCTAACAGTAGTGGTTAACGCTGTAAAAGTATGGCGACACTACTGAATGGGAAGTTTTTTTCTCTTAATTTCTAATCATAGTAGTTTGACCAGTTCTTATAAACAACCAATTTAAATGGACAACAAGCTAGGTGGACTGTGTTCTTAATTGAATTTGAATTTAAAATTAGGCACCTTAAAGGTAAAGAAAAAATTGTGGCAGATGCATAACTAGTAAATTTCATCATGCATATGAAATATCCTATAGTTGGGTGGAAATTAATTTTTCTAAGCGAATTAAAGAAGTTTCTTTGCAGGATCCATAATATCAATTTATGTGGAAACAAGTTAAGCACACAAAAAATTCAATAAAACCATTAGAATGTAGCATAAATAATAATAATTTGTCGAAATTTACCTTGGTAGTATAATACTATACCTAAGCATGGTATATATGGGTTAGAATTCTCTTTATTAAAAATCGTGTATAATATCAATGCAGGCATGTCATGTATGGTGTATAGTGGTTGGTACTTGATATAATTTTTGTTGAGTGATTTAATTGAGCCGTTGGTTAAGTTGTGCATTTTTTTTATTATATATACATACATTCTGTTTCAAACCTATCTAGTAACCTCCCACTTTGACCCTTAGTCGAACACCACCATCTTCCTAGGTACCCTCACCCCCTCTTCCCCACACCAAGTGCACTGACCCTCCTACTTGTTCACTATTTCCTTGCTTATATGGCATGATGATCCTTCTTTTGCCTTCGTGAGATGGCATCTCATGCCCGTCCATTCCACCAGTTGGCAAGGACAGTACATCTAGTACATATAATTTCATGAGGTGGAAAACCCTCAAGCGCCATACAACTAGATTCATGCATCATTTAGGTGCAGATGCATCTTGAGTTTTATGGTTTCAATGTGGGATCAAGGGTAGAGATCCACTCCTTGCTGATATATGGTATTGATTCCACAAGCCTAACCAGAGTCATATTTGGTTTCCCTCCTCTGCTAAGTTCGTCATTTTTGGTTCTTATGGAGGCTATAACACAACGAGGTATGAGATGTTGCAGCAAGGGTTAACTCACGATAACCGTAGGAGTTACCTTCAATTTGTTTTGCTAATATTCAGCTTTCCCACACTATTATGCACCACTACCTTTTGATAGAAGGTGTTAATACTTTCATGAGACTAGGTAACAACTTGGCTCGATTGTTTGTATGAACTCAATACTCTCTTTTCCTTGTTTTGACAAATCTCTATCTATACATTCGAAGGGTTTTGTTATTGATTATTTATTGACAAATTCTGGTGGTTTTGGTGTAGATTAAATTCCAATGACATTTTAGAGACATTCAGTTCCTTTAGCACGAGGGTACTCCTCGGTACCTAGGTAAGGTGCCTCTCAATTTTTCTTGTGTGATTCTCTAGTATTTAAGTTGGTGTTTCTCCCAATATCTCACTTGGCTCATGATGTTAGTCCTCTATGCAGGTGGTTGGATGATGTTTTTTTTCTTTGGTGCTTCTATAGGTGATTTCTTTATTTCCTTGTCGCCTTTTATTATTGTTTAACTAAGTTTCAGGGGTTTTACTCTTTATTAACTGGGTATTGTAATGGTGTCCCAGATAAGCTTCAATGGTGAGGGTTTGTTTGCACATTTCTAGCAAAATTAGATGCACCTCATTTGTGTTTTGCCTTCTTATTCTAGTTTGGTCATTTCTTGTCTCCCCTACCTTCCCTCCATGGGGTTTGTCGCTTCCATCTCTACTCCTCTCTCTCTCTCAATTCTTTGAATATGGATGATCATTCATTCTAGTTTCCCATTGGCCCCGGGAATACCTTGACTATTAACTTGTCATTCTTTGTCATAGACTTGAGTCTCTTATGCATCTTCCAACCATTGCTAGGTCATAGACCTATGACCCGCTATAGAAATATTTTATTGGATTCATTGTTTCTTATTTCAGAGCTTCATTTAGGTTACAATCTCAGTTTGTCGCTAATTTATTATTCTGCGACTCTCACAATATGTATAGCGTTTTGGAGGTCACACTAACTGAGTCAGCTATGTTATTCATTATTTAATTCGACTTGAAATAGAATCGTTGTTTCCTACTTGTGTGCTACAGATTTATTTTTTTAGTGGATGAGAGATATGACCTATTTAAATGTAGCTTTTTGTTAATACAATTTAAAATGTACAGTTAATATTTTCTCAATATACTTCCTGTATTTCAATTTTGAGAATGATGGCAGGAGGATTTGTATGCTTGGTTTTGGTCTCAGGCATGTACTAGTTATTGTATCTCTAGTGTACATAGCTTCTCATTGAATTGAACCCACCAAATTCCGCTCTGTTTCCCTCCAAGAATGTAACCATAGTATTTAGTGTGGTTTCCTAACTAGAATTAACCATACATGTCCTCTGTACAGGTTTTTTATTTCAAGTAATTATATGTTGCCACTAAATTGTCTAAGCTTATCGTTATCTTTGCGGTTGCATACAACAATGGTAGTTAATATGGTTTCCTAACTAGACTTAACCTTGTATGCCCTATGTATTGTTTTGTTATTTGAGGTGACATATGCTGCTACTACATCTTTCATTTTGAAGGACAACTTTACTTATTTCATTTATTACCATTGACATGCATGTATTATGCTTGCACTAGTTGACAAATGAATTCTACATATTTTACCTATCATTATTGCCATGCATGTGCTTTGATTGTGCCACTCAACAAATATTTCTACTTATTTTACTTATCAGTGTTGCCATGCATGCATTCTATTTTCACTGTAACATAATTTGTTTTTAAAGCTAGTGCATGCATAATGTTCAGAAAATCGATTGGCTAAATACCTTCAATAATACTTCTTAAATATGGCATGTGTGAATTTATTTTAAGTTATTTTGATTATTTTCCTGGTACAAAATTGTTCTTACATTTTGCAAATAGTAAAGCTATGATTGATACACATACTACATAATCATGTAAAGAATGGTTAGCTAAGGTCATAAATCATTCATATTCATCTCACTTTCATAATTCATAATAACATCCATATAACAATAATAACATATTTACTTCATGAGAGTTTCTGCAACATTCCCCACACAATTATTGGTTAAAATTATGCCTCTAAGGACCATAACAAACACTAGATCTAGAATAATTCTAATCTATGCAATTTTCTGATATACTTGATCATCATAATATTATTAAGTTTCGCGATCAGTAAAGGATCTTCCAAGCAATACTCATGCATGAAATCTATGGCTAGCCACAATAGACCTCCCAACCATGAATCACCTTTGATTCCCCCCTATCTATGATAACTTAGCATGCCTCAGTAACCTTTATTAAGCTTTGACAATGTTTTTTTTTTTTTTTTTGGGCAAATGCTAAACTACTTATATTAAGAAAATGAAATAAATATGTACAAGAGGTCAAAGCCTCTGAGAGCGAATGAACAACTCTCTATCAAGTTTTCCCAACCAAAATATGTGTTTACAGGCAGAGGCATAGTGCCTAGTCTCAAAATTACAATTCCAGTCTACAGATTTAGACATAATGACATGGAATTTAAACAAAATACATAAACAGAAACAGGCTAAACAAAGCATAGGTGCCTGTTAGATAAGAGGGGACGCTGGATTGAGGACACGCATCGAAGATTCTTCATGCTGAACACTTCCCGGACTGAGCGCAGGTGGCAAACGTAACAAAAAAACCATAGGAGGACTGAGCGCAGGTGGCAAACGTAACAAAAAACCATAGGCAAAACCGCTGGAGACGTGCCTTAATCCTTCCCCACCTTGGCTGCCGCCTGGTTCTCTGTTTCTTTCTGCTTTACTGCTTGCTACTCTGCCTCCCATTCAACTTCCTCCCATTCTGGATCAGGCACACAAACCACTTCCATACCAGCTGGTATTTCCTCCAGCCTTAGAATTCCTGGAGGGAGAATAAGATACAGGCGACCTCCAAAGAAGCATGCAGGTTTCTGGTCATCTTCAGGTGTCTTCTTAGCTTGGGGGTCCGTCACCTGATGCTGAGCCGAACTGGTAATTTCCATATCCATGAGGCTGCAGATTTCACGGAGGGCTTCAGTCTGCTCATTTGTTTGAATGCCTGTGCTTTCCTCTTCGAGCTTGCTCGGAGAGGAAGGTAGGTAGGCACTTTCTTCCTTGCTCCCGCTCTGAGAGGAATTGTTGGTGCTTGGCTCCTGCTCCTCTGAAATCCTCTTTCCGCTACCTTCTTCTCCATCTTCCTCCATAAAAACCACAGTAATTAACGTAGAGACAATTGGCTTGTTGGTGCGACGGTAGTATTTGAACTTAACCGTCTGCACCGAATTGCTAATGTCAGAGTCGGAATCTTCAGAACTAGGAGAGCTGGGCGAGGCGTAAGCCAGCGGGGAGGCGCGCCACGGGCTATGAATGCCTCTTCCACCAGGGTTCCCCCTCTGACCCTGATTCCTTCCTCTTCGTGGCGAAGCATGGCCTCTGAGTGGCATCCTTAACCTATAATGCTGTAACAGAGCTTGCTTTACTCGCCTCTCCGAAATGAACAGTAACAGTGAGGACCCAACCTCAAACTGCCCTCTGCCCCTGAAGCGATTCTGCTTCCCTGACCAGAAATTGGGTTTGCCTCTGGGCTTACCCGCTCCTACACTCTCCGTCTCTACCAACAATCTAGCATTATCGTGCAGAGCGTAGTTGAAATCCCTTGCCTATTCAGACAGGCCTGTCAACATTAACTCTCCGCGCTCAGACATTCTAGCTTCTCCTGTCTTAATTCCGTGGTTGTTCGGGCAATGGGAATGGCATTGAATGCCATTGAATGCGCTTTTAATGGAGTTCATTAGGCGATGTCAAGTTGCCTTCACGCCGAAGGCTCCTCGTGGCAGTCACGTGGCTGGCTTCCATCAAGGTGTCACCCGCATCCGGGTAATCCTTTGCTTCTGTCTGCATGTCACCGTTAAGGATCTCCTGAAAGGTTGTTCGTTCAGAGTCTGAAATAATAACCTGTAGGTTTCCTTCCTGGTGCTCCTTACCTTGCTCTGCCCCTAGATTGGCTAGGAAGTCCACTGCTTTGTTCCCTTCACACTTGGTATGCTTAAAAGATGTGGCTTTGTTGTTCTGAAGCCAAGTCTGGAGAGTTTCAAGCCTGGTGGCCATCCTCCAACTCCTACTGACTTTCTGGGCTGCAGAGCCTTGCTCTATCTTAGTGGCCATGTTAATTATGATTTGAGAATCTCCTTCCACTATGAGGGGAATGTATCTCTGTCGTTGAGCAATTTGGAGTCCTCTCCAGAGTCCTTCTAGCTCTGCTGCATTGTTAGTATTCCATCCTATGGATCCAAAGTAGACTCTAAGCAGGATTCCCTGAGAGTTTCTTATCACTCCTCCATATCCTGTGATGCCTGGATTGCCTTTGGACGCTCCGTCGAAGTTGAGAATATAAGTATTTTTGGGGTGAGGTTTCCAATTGGTGGGCGTATTTTTTTTCCTCGTGATAGAGGTGCCTTGAGATGAGTTAGGAGGAGTAATATGGAATTGCCAATTGTTCCATATTGCCTGCTCCTGACTGCTGGAAGGAAAATCCTCCTGGGACCAACCCTTGGTCGAGAGAGTTTCTTGAAGGTTCTTCTGGATGATTGTCCATACTTTCTCCAAATCCATAGCCTGATCTTTAAATATTCTCCGATTTCTTTCTTTCCAGATGTTCCACATTACTGTGCCTGGGATGATTTGCGAGAGAGTATTGAGTATATTGCACTGGTAGGGCTGTTGTGGCCAGGATCGAAGTGTGTTGTTTATGTCACCCAGGACTCTTCCTTCCTTCTGGCAACGAAAAGAAACTTTCTCCCATATTCTGCGACTGAGGGGACATAGTTGCATAAGATGTGCTGTTGATTCTTCCTCTATTTTGCAGTTAAGGCATATTGAAGGTCCTGCAAATTTCATTTTTCTGAGATTGTCCCAAGTAAGAATTCTGTTATGGGACAACAGCCAAAGAAATGTGGAAATCTTCGGCCATATGGGGGGCTTCCAAATTCTCTCCCATATTTTCTCTTTGATGTAGTGTCCTTTAATGATGATGTGGTAAGCTTCTGTGGATGTGAAAGTTCCTTTCTCTGCATAACCCCATCTTAGTGTGTCTTGGCCGTCCTCCTTAAATATTTTCCTCTTTTTTAGCTCCTCTGCTAGAGCTGTTTGAACCGCCTATGGGCTGTGGGGCAAGATGTTGTTGGCTTCCTTCCAGTCGCGATGATCGAAGGTATTATTAGTTGTCCAGAATTGATTGATCTTTCCCTGTTGAATGAGATCCTGATTGGGGATGTCTTGAATGATATTGTTTATACTAGGAAATTGCTGCCATGAGTCCGTCCAGAAGCGTGCAACACATCCATTCTTGACTTCCCAAAAGCTATGTTTTTGTATGAGGTCCCTGTTTAGAAGTGCTGAGTTCCAAATTGCCGAACCTTTGCTGATTTCTGTCATTCTTATGCGCTCCTCCAGTGGTAAATTGTTAGCGTATTTCGCTGTCCATATTTGTGCCCATTGTGTACCCGGATATGATAGCCATTTCCACCATATTTTTGCGCCCATGATCATATTACTATGTTCAGGATCTCGTAGGCCAATTCCTCCTCCGATTTTTGGGATACATGCTTTCTCCCACTTAACCAATTCCCATTTCCTATTTGGACCAGAGCTACCCCATAGGAAGTTTCTCTGTAATTTTTTAATGGCTTTTAGGACCCATTTTGGTGCAGCCAATATGGAAAATAGGTATAGCGGCATTGATTGCAGGACCGCTTTAATGAGTACCAGCCGACTGGCCATATTTAGGGATCTATGGGTCCAGAGAGATAATTTGGCCTCGAATTTTTCAAGAAGAGAGGTCCATGAAGAGTGCTTCTTGGCATAAGCGAATAGAGGGGCCCCAAGGTATTTGGAAGGCAAAGATGCAATGGAAAAGCCAAGAATACGGGCAATGGCTCGCTGGGTGGTTGGATGGGTATTGAAGAAGAAGATCTGGGATTTTACTTTGTTAATAAGGGCTCCCGAAGCTTTGGAGAAGAGAAGGAGCAAAGAGTTTGGAGTGCGGGCTTCTTGAACCGAGGAGTAGCCAAAAATCATATTGTTGTCAACAAATTGCTGGTGGGAGACAGTGGGGGCTTGGTGGAGGGTGATGCCTTTAAGATCTTACGATTGAATGGCATTTTTAATACATCTGCCAAGGCCTTCCGCCATTATTATGAATAGGAAAGGCGAGAGGGGGTCCCCTTGTCTGATACCTCTTGAGGAGAGGAAAGTGGAGGTCGGAATGCCATTTATGAGGATTGAGAAAAAGGCAGAGGAGATTAGGCTGCTGACCCATCGGATCCAAGCATTATCAAAACCAAAAGCTTTTAATACCTTTTGCATGTATTCCCAGCTTATACTATCAAAAGATTTTGAGAGGTCGATTTTGAGAAGCATACCTGGTTTTTTTGATTGCTTGAGGGAATGGATGATCTCATGAATAAGGATTATCCCATCTGTGATTTGACGTCCCTCCATGTAGCCAGACTGTTCTGGAGAGATGATGAGAGGAAGCACTGGTTTTAACCGTAGCGCCACTACCTTCGATACAATCTTATAGATAATATTGCATAAGGCTATGGGTCTGTACTTATCAGGTTTGTTGGACTCCTCCGATTTAGGTATTAAGGCGATGAATGTTGCATTTAGGCCTGGATACATCCATCGCATGTTGCGAGATTCTTCAACCACTTGCCACACTTCCCATTTGATTAACTCCCAGAAGTAATGAAATAAGTTTGACGTAAATCCATCAGGGCCTGGTGCTTTACCTGCTTTAAGGGAATTGTCTACTGTTTCCACTTCCTGAAGGCTGATCGGCTTGAGTAGCAGGGTGTTTTGCTCCTCTGTTATAAGACGCGGTATGTGCCTCGTGATGCTTTTTATGGCTTCTGCTCTATTTATGTTTGGCTCCTTACTCATTTTCTTGAAGTATTGCATGAATTCTTGTTCAATCTCTTCTTGGGTTTCCACTTTTTCTCCCTGAGCGTTGATGACTTGTGATATTTGATTTCTCATTCTCCTTTGGACAGTCGATTTGTGGAAGAACTTGGTGTTTTTCTCTCCTTCCTTGAGCCATTGGATTCTTGATTTCTGTCGCCATAGAACCTCCTCCTGTTTCTCCCGTTCTAGAAGTTTGCTTTCCATGTCTTGTTCTTTTTGTGCCAACTCTTCTGAGCACCCCTCTGAGATTATTTGTTGTTGCGTCTTTTTGATTTCTTGAATAATCAGTTCTTTCTCTTTTAAAATGTGGCTGAATGTATTTGTGTTCCAACATTTGATTTCTGCTTTGAGCATCTTCAGCTTTTTTTGGAATCTTGCCATTTTTGTAGGCTCAATTGGGTTGCGATTCTGCCATGCTTTCTGGATGAATTCCTTGAATTCTGGATGAGAAAACCAGAATGCTTCAAAGCGAAATGGCCTTTTGATGCTATTTCCTGGCTGATTCCAATGCAGTTCTATTGGCCAGTGGTCAGATCCTGAGAATGGAATGATGTGCGCTGTAAATTCTCCTCCAATATGGACGCGTTGTCAGATAAGAGAAATCTATCCAAACGGGACACGATTTGTAGAGGGGCTACTCATTTGTTCGTCCAGGTGAAAAGGCCATTAGCTGTGGGCACATCGATCAGCCAGTTGTTTTGAATGAAATCTTTCAGTAAAGTGCCATCTCTGTTGATCCTGCATCTACCTCTTTGTTTTTCTTCTGTTGAGGCTATCATGTTGAAATCGCATCCCGTAATCCATAGCGGGTATTTCCTATCAGACTTGAGCTTAGATATATTTTCTAGGATTGTTGCTTTCTGGGGTCCCTCTTGAGGGAAGTAAACATTAGTTATGTGGCCATGGATGTTTGTGCCCATGATATGAAAGTCTGCCTGTATGAAATTTTTGTTTGCATGTGTATTGTTTAGTTGTATTTTCCCTACATCCCAAAGGATTGCCAATCCTCCTGAAGCTCCTTGTGCATCTACAGTTGTGACTTGTCCTCCTGGCCAAGCTGTGGCTGCGATTATTTCCAAGATTGTCGAGTTGCATTTTGTTTCCTGTAGGAACAAGATGTTTGGTTTATCTTCCATTATCAAATTTTTTAGGAGTTTTCCTTTCCTAGGGCTGTTCAGCCCCCTAATATTCCAGGAGATCAACTTCATTTAGAAGTTTTAGGGTTGGTGTTGAAATATTTGGTGAGTTTGGCATATCTGCCTGACTCCACCAATACTTCTCCAATCTTGATTGTTCTTTCTAGAGTTGTCTTCCTGCATCTCCTTTTGCTGTCTTTGTATGTAAATTTACCATCCCATTGGCTGCCTGTCTGGATCCCAAGTGAATATTTCTTTTGAGCTTTATTCAGAATTTCTACTAGATTGTCTACTTGTGTTTTAGGGATTTTGTCGAAGTTACCTGTTTTGCATGATTGTTCTAATCCGAGAATGTCAAGTTCCCCAATATCGATTGTTTCACTATCATCTTCCATGAACTATGCCTCCTGTGTGCTGCCTTCTGCTTCTTTTCCCTTATCCTTTGTGTATGATGGGTTATCTATATCCATATCCGGGTTGGACCAGGTTTCTGTAACTGGCTTTTCTTTTTCACCTTCCTGGTTCTTCGTTGATGCTTCTGGCTTGTTGGGTTTGAGAGTTTTTGATTTCGATCCGGGCTTTTCCGGTTGTTCTTCTTGCGCCAACGTCTCAAAACTATTACTTGTTGACGGTTGAGACTTCGCTTCAGGCTCTGGCTTCCCTTTTGGAGTGGCTGGATTCTTTTTGTGTCTGCGTCTTCTGTTTATTACTTTGGTGAACCCATCCTATGTTTGTGGTTCTTGTTTGCTTGGAGCATCAGGCTTGATATTTAATGGGCAGTCTCTGAAGAGATGTCCTAGAGTATGACATCGCTGACAGCGAAATGGGACGTGCTCATAGTCTATGACCTGGATCCAGTCATGATCTTCATGAAATAAGCGTATTGTATCTGGAAGAGGCTGTTTCAGGTCCATATAGACACAGATTCTAGCATAAGAGGCATAGGTAGTGTATCGCACAGCCTTTGTTTCTTCAGCAACTTTGACAAAATCACCCAACGCTGATCCAAGGGCTTTTAAAGAATCTTCCCCCCAATACTCCCACAGTAGTGAGTATAGACGGATCCAGACTGGGGCATAACTTAGATCTTCCATATCTGGGTTGAATCTAGCCTTCCATTCTCTAAGGAATAGCCCTGCCGAGTTGAAGAAGTATGGCCCTCCTTCAAATACTCTGTTTCTATCTTCCAGACAGTTGGAGATGGCTGTAAAGAAGCCTTTTGGCCCTATTAATAGGGTGATTTCTCCTTTTGGCTTCCATTTGCTGTTGATCTAGTTTCTTAGAGCCCTTTCTGTGGGCCAGAGTCCCATAAATTTGCCTATGAGGGCATGGTCTTGCATAAACTGTATACAGGCATTGATTCGGTGGCTAGGTAATTCTACTTCTGGCCTGTGAGCTGCAACAGGTTTACAGGTAGAAGATCTTACCGTATTAGCTATGTTTCTTTTGGTATTCATCATTTCCTCTGCTGTCGTGTTGTGGGCTGAGACGTCATCGGTATTGACCGCAGGTCCTTGCTGGTTTCTGCCGCTGTGCGGCTCTTCAGTGCCCTCCCCCAGCGGGGAGTCCATTGGAACGAAATGCTCAGACTCCTTCCTAACTGAACGCTGCCACTGTTAGGTCAGAGTGACACAGAACAGTGCAGCCTGCCGCCGCAGGTCTGTGCAAACCCTAGCGGTGTTCCATTGCCATTATCGCCTTGCTCCCGTTCGCTCCGTCCATAACCATCTGCAAAATCTTTGACAATGTTTATTTAATGTAATCCTACTCACATATTTTTTTGTTGACTTATTGGGGCCTGACCCAGGTTCAGAAGTGTTTTAGCCAAACAAATCTCGAAACTACCAGCCCTTTCAGCAATAGTCCGTGGAGCGCGGATTGTGGTCTCACTCGAGGTAGTATGGGAGGGTGCTCGAACCAAGTTTTCACACCCTAGGGATGTCTTGATGAAGTTTGGGTTCATCAACCGATCTTACATGCTTGCACTACTCCACGCAGTTCTCTAACCTTTTGCATAGCTTTGTAAAGAGCATGAAGAGGTCTTGTCTAGATCCTTTATCCTTTCTTTATTGTAATTATAGATCTAACTTAATTTTGTGGGCCCGGTATTCTTATTAATCTTTGAACATTCATAACAAATGTGCATAATTATGAACTTTAAATAGATGCATAAGAATATAACAACAACATAAACACATAGATACACAATATTCCAAAATCAACTTATGTTTTATTAGCTTCTATTCCTTACAATCTCAACTCCGCCCTGTGAACTCAGCTGTAGGGGTCCACACAGACAACTGCGGACTCTACCAAGCCTCTGCACACACAGCTGCAAAGCCTCTTCCTACACCTACAACCCAAGACTCAGAATTACAAACTCATAACGAATATCGCATTCAAAAACCAGTATCCTTAAGATCATTGCTAAAAACATGCCTTCTATGCTTAAAGCCTCCCTCTATCTATACATTCCCATGGTTCACAAACCATGGATAGGCCGACTCACTTTACATTACTTTACATTATTTGAGTGCAGACAACCCTTTGACTTGAATCATTACAATTTGCATTCCGCGATCTTCAAGGAGCCTTTATAATACCATTACCAAAATTGTGGGCTTTAAGCCCCAAAACCGTTACGTGGGGGATCTGCTACCCAATAGGCCCCAAATGCAAACATCATAATTCGCCCTCAAGTCACCCTATCAGTGTGGCGAGTTGCACTGCTAAGGATTCACGGTCTACCATCGAAATGAGTGACTCACTACAATTTGTTTCTCCATCATTACCTCTGGCAATGCTTCTTCAAGCTCGTGCTCCATTGCCCCTACTAATTCGCTTAACTGATGATGCTCATTCTACTTTACTAGGTTAACAAAAAGCGACCACTCATAGGAATTTAGCTCTAGCTGAGATGTGAAACGCGTGAACTTTTTGTGCAAGAGTAGCAAGCTTGTGATCTCTGGTTCAATATACTCAATGTTTGCTGAAGCTTGTGTTGCATTTTTGCAAGAGATTTGTTGCTATCCACGAGGTCCCAATGTTTAAGTTTCATTGTGGACATGCGGCCCAGAGACAAAATTTTAAACACAATTCTATCTTTTCTCCCAAGATTCACCGTCTTGCCCTTATCTTTCACAGGTCTCTTACTATACCATGAGTTTCATGACAACATCCAGACGAGTCCTGCTACATGTTTGGGAATTTCCGATACATCTCCCATTGTTGGCATTGGCCTCAATGCAGTGTCCTTGGTTGTTGACATTGCACTGTCCTGAAGGTCCTATGTCTCTTTTGGAAATGTTTCAAATGCTAGGCTTACTCTCAAAGCGTCGAAGTTTGATGGGTCCATACCTATTAAATAGTGTAATAACTTAATTCTCAATATGCCACAATTTGTTGGGTGAGTGACCAACAGTAATTTATAGGCCTGTTGAAATTCAAATTCGACCATTCCCCCATTATTTAGGTCATTAATGCGAGATTTATGGTAGAGTGTTCCAAATCTGGCTCTTAATTTGTATCTTAATTCCCTGCTGCCCACTCCTTTTCGCCTTAACTTAGACATCTTGTCATGAACAATGATACCCACAGTCACTTCCTTATCTATCCGCATAGCGTCTCATCCCCTTATGTGTGACCAAGATCCCTATGACATAATGGCCCTACGTGAAACTATCTTCCCGTACCTTCTTTCAACTACTTGGAGCACTGAGACTATGCTTCCTAGAGATAGTCAGGTGGCTGCACCCCTAATGCACGACTTTAATTTTCCTGCTAGCCTATGCCGTAGACACCATTCAAATACCCTTATGTCCATTAGTG
>APFE030316346.1:78357-101967 GCA_000404065.3 Pinus taeda | reverse complement strand
AACAGAGACAAACCTTAAAGAGAGAGCCCTCTCTGATTACAGCTGGGCTAGAAGCTGTAGTCCAAAGATTGGTTAGTGGTTACCCCGGCCGTATTCCCTTGGGAGTCAAAGGGAACAACCTGGGTGTTAACAGTGACAACAAATTGTAAATTAAATTAAAGAACACTACATGAGGTTTGATTTTAAAAATAACATGAAAAAGTAGATCTAACTTATATTAGTAGGTTGGTGCCTCTAAGGAAGTTATTTCTTGGTGTTATGAGGATGTTGGATTCTCCTATGAGTGGATTTTGACAAAATAATTAATGTAAATAGAGTGGGTGATTTGAACTTACATCATAATAAAAACAATCTTTGGTGGTTTTTCTCTTGGAATGGTTTCCATATTAAACTCACTACGTAGAATTGTGAATTCATTTTATTGTTTTATTTTGTCATTTTTATTTAAATAATAAGAAGTTCTAATTACTAATTTGCTCCATCATCTAAGTAATTCATCATTCCCAACAATAAAAGGAATTTCACGAAGATTATTAACAAATGCAATAAAGACTCCAAATAATGTATATTCCCTAAATGAAATTAAATGAAAGAGAAACTCCTCTATGAGAGTAATATTTATAATAGATAATATATTAAAATACGATATAGCCTTAAAATAAGCAAAAAATTCTAGGTCTCAATCAAAAGATGGAAATGTTAAAAGATAAGTTGCAAGAGAATAATGATGAGTTTGCATGATCTACAAAGCATATTATATGCAAAGAAAGTGAATTAAATTATGTATTTCAATTAAGAATGGTGCATTTGTTTACAAATAGTAACATATTTTCCTTTATATCAACAAAGCGGGAGAGTTATGAATAAGGTGAAAGATCAATTCCAAAATAACATCTAAACATAAAGGGGGATAATAGACAAAAGGAGAAATTGTAGATATAAAGAGAAATTGAGATTAGAAGATTTACATATAACATGAAGTGCAAGTTCAAGGGGAACATTACCTTTCTATTGATGTCAAGGGGTGATAAGTTGCAGTGTTAAAGAGAATTACAGATGGGAGAGTTCTATAGCATTATTATAGAATTAACCAAGGGTTTGGATGAATGAAAAATACGTAGATTGTTGGAAATATTATTTTCAATGATATTAGATACAAGGGTATCCTATTTATGTCCAATATAAAGATTGAAAAATTAATATTGTTGCAAATATTGTTTTTGTATTTCTGATGAACCATTTTGTTATCTTACATTTGAATACTCTTTTAATCCAAATTACCCAGCTCAAATGGGACCACAATACTTATGGTTTTAAGGATTATTATGATACCTTTCAAGTAGTATATGTCACTCACTCTAATTTTATACGAAAGAGGAGATATAAAATACTTTCCAAGATGACCCAACTTGTTGGGTGTGTGTTATATTATTTCCACAACTAGTTTCATGCACGGGACAATCACAGGGCAGTGAAAACACCCCTTGTTCATTGCACTGGGCATAGCAAGTGGGTCATGGGGGAAGGGGCCGTACCCCCCCTTTCAGGGGGATTTTGGGGGGTGGTAGCCCCCTGCATGGGGTCTAGGGGAATGCCTTGGGAAAATTTGTTTGGACCCTATATTAGGTGGGCAAACATACCTATGGTTTTGTGCATGGGTTTTGCACATGGTTTTGGGCATTATAGTTTTCTACCCATGGTTTTTGTAGACCCTATCAAGAGAACTATGGTTATGTTGTAATATAAGGTTAATGGATTGACGTTTATGAATGTTTCATTGTGTATATATGTATTGTAACATTAAAAGGAACATAATTAAAATCAATCTGGTAGTCCTAGTTTTGAGATCCAGGGGAAATGTATACATATTTGTTTTATATTTTCATCAATTTTTATTTTCTGGTTTTAGAATTCGTCTGTAGTTAACTTCAGTAGAGGGTTACAATCTACACAACCAAAGTGCAAGAAAGCGTCATTTGAATACCATATCTTTGAATGGTCTTTTTCTCCAATTACTTATATCATATGGGACCATCTAATATATCGTTGGAAAGAATATTATGTTACATTTCTAGTCTTATATGTTTCTCCCTCTAATTTCATGGGAATGAGGAGATATGAAATATTGCATGAGAATGAACCATTCAAAGTACAAATGGGATGACCTAACCACCTTCACGTAAGCAACATCAAAAATACTACAAATAAAGATAGCATGATTTTATTTTCACTTAAATTCATTAAGTAATAGTTATAAGGTTCCAATAGTACATGAGTAGATTACTTTTCGAGTGATTCTTTGAGTTTAGAGGTGGAAGAAAAAATGTTATTTGTGGAGTGGAGTGGATGAGTCATCTTAGAATTTTTGTTGTATATTTTTATTTAGGATGTTAGATCATAAAACATGGAATATATTTAGATAACATCTTAGTGTACCTATGTTTAAAATATCAAACCTTTGTTTTCTATAAGTTTGGATATATGGCTGAAGGATGCTATGCTTCTTAAATCCTACTAAAGTATTCTTCAAATATGTTAGTTAGTAATTCTTGCTATAACATTCTTCTTATCATGTTTCAAATCATGAAACTTGGAGGATACAAACAAAATATTTTCATAAGGAATATATTTATAAGGGACTATGAATATCTTCTCCCCTTGAGTCCCTTATGAATGTTTATCTTATCTTCTCTCTTCTCTTATAAGGAATGTGTGACATGCAGAAGCTAAGTGACTCCATGTGAGCAATGATAAAAAAAAACTTAAATTAAATAAAAGAACATTGTAGGAGGTCTCATTTTTTAAAATCCAATGTAAGTGTAGATATAACTTGTAGCAGTAGTTTGTGTCTAGTCAATTTAGTGTCCTAAATTGCTCTACATAAATTATCAATCCGGGTATCATAAACTGATGAAGTGTGGTGCACCATATGTGCTTAATTAACCTTTTTTCTTACTTCGGTGTTTTATAGTTTATGCTATTTTGGGGGGTTTGATTTCTTATGTTAGAATCTAGTTTTTAAAGAAAGGAGAAAATGAAACAAATCAAAAATTTGAATAGTTAGATTAATCTAAGCTCGCAAAATATCTAAGAAAAGAAAGAAAGAAAAACAAATCAAGTCCCATTCATAACTTCACATATCACCAATTTTGTTCTTAAGGAACTAAAAAGACTCAATGAGACATGAAATTATGTAATGAGTATCCTACTAAACAAAAAGAAAGAACATGTAAAGAAAAACTAATATATTGTGTTCTCTATGCTCCAATTCACCAATCAGAAAATAGGAAGACTACTTTCTTGGAATATTTTGTCAAGCATAAATTATACAGTTAGATAAATTTACAATCAACTGGTTGAACACACTTGCATGAATTAAAATTGCATCAATGGAAAACCTAAACTATCAAACTTCAAAGCAATAAAATGAAAAGCAAAGCCAATTATCTCACCTATAATCACAATATTTCACCAATTAACTTCTAAGATGGTGTTAAGCTAAAGGCTTCATAAATATCATCATATAGCATGAAAGAAATGACATATAAACTATCTAACTGCACACTAATGAAAATCAAATCCAATCATCTCACCTATAATCACAATATTTCGCCAATTAACTTCTAAAACATTATTAAGCTAAAGGCTTTGGAAATATCATCATATAGCATGAGAGACTAATATAACAAGAAAATACACGAGACATATAAATAAACTTAATCTATAGTCAACCCATTGAACACACTTGCATGAATTAAAATTGCATGAATGGAAAATCTAATATATCAAGCTTCAAAGCAATGAAATGAAATATGTGAATGAAATCAAAGCAAAACTACAAAATAAAATCTACTCTACCTTATATTCTAGTATGATCCATGACATCTACTTCACATCTCCTTCCATGTTGAGAACATCAAAGCTTTATTCCAATTCTTCAAAATAACAAATTACAACAAAGCTCTCTAAATCTTTCCAAATCCATCAAGGAAGAACTACAAACTCCAAGCTACAGAGCTACCAAAAAGCTACAAGCTACAAGCTTAAGAACTAAAAAGCTAAGCTAACAAATGAAGGAGAGAGATCTCCTATTTATGAAAAAAGATGAGAAGCCATCTCATTAATGAGAGTCCATGAATCTCTCCATCTACCTCTAGAGTCCTAATAGAAATAGGAACTGATAAGACACATGTCTTCTTAGAGTTTCAATACAATTAGGAGATGTGACAAATATCCTCATGATCCAATGATTCTCCACTCAATGCAAGTTTGGCCTTGGGCTGCCACATAAAGGTCTTCTAGAAGCCTCCTTTTGACCTACGCATGTCAACAATCTCAACCCACTTGTTAGGTATAAGCATATGCATATTATTTTCTAATTTCTAACCACAAATTCACTTAAAAATGCTAAGAATTAATAAAGTTTGGAAAAACATAAATGTGTCCCAATGATAATGAATGTGGGATGAATGTAATGACATAGTAGTGAAATGGAGGTGATATAATGGACATAATAGTGAAAGTGTAATGGACATGAATGACAATTTCAAGACCCAATAGGTTGGTGCCTCTAAATATCTATGGTTGGTGTTAGTAAGAAAGTTTGTGTAGGTTGATCCAAGGGGGTTGGAGCCTCCTGCGAGTGGATGATCAGAAAAGAAATGTTTAAATAGAGTGGTGCTTTTACTTTACATCAGAATAGAAATAATTTTTTGTCGTATTTCTCATGGAAGTGTTTCCACTTTAAAATCACTATGTATAATTGTGAATGCATTTTATTATGTGATTGTGCTATAGTCTTTGCATGACTAGCTACTGTAGTTGACGGGCAGGTTAGAGGGGGGGAAGAACCTCCCCTTTGTTGCATAGCAGGGGGTCACAAGGGGTTTGAGGGGGGTGGCTAGCCCCCCTAGACGGGGTCTCGGGTAGTTCCCCGTGGAATTTTTTTGGGACCCTATATTAGGTGGGCAGACCTAACTATGGTTTTGTGCATGGTTTTCGGACATGGTTTTGGAAACGATTGTTTTCGGTCCATGGTATTGGATGCTTTAGCATGTATAAATATGAATTGTAACATTGAAAGGAACCTAATGAAAAATCAATCTAGTAGTCTTGGGTTTAGGATCGAGGGGAAAATCTCTGTTTATATGTGTTTTATGTGTTATGCTCTCGCATTATTTATTTTCTGTGTTTTAGAGTTCGTATGTAAGTAATTCTATAAGAGGTTAAAACCTACATTTGGTGTCAAATCTATTTTGGCTTCAAAGGCACGCTTTTGTTGCGAAGGGGTTTCACTCGGGCCTGTGGTAGACTTTGTTCAGTGGGAGATCCGCAGGATCGATTTTGGTGGTGAAAGAAGATGACGAGTAGTGGAAATATAGAGATCAATAAATTTGATGGTCAGAGTTTTGAGTTGTGGAAACTCAAGATGGAGAATCTGTTGGTAGATAAAGATCAACGCATCACGGTAGATCCAGGTACTAAACCAATGAGAGTGTCCCATGAAGAATGGAAGAAGTTGGGTTAGAAGGGAAAGAGCACAATACAATTGTGTCTCTCAAATTCAATATTGTTGAATGTATAAGGGGAAGCTACGATGAAGGCTTTGTGGCATAAGCTACAGACTTTGTACCAATCTAAGCCTCTCGTGAATAAATTGTTCCTACGAAAAAGATGTATAGCCTCAGGATGAAAGATAGAGACTCGCTGACAAAGCATCTGAATGCATTCAATACTATGGTAAGTCAGTTATTAACCTTTGATATTAAAATTTCAGATGAAGATAAGTGCATCAATTTTTAATGTGCTCTACCAGTTTCGTGGGATAGTCTGGGTATTGCAATAGATAGCAATACAACTGCCTTGGATTTTGATGAAATAGTCTCATCCTTGCTAATAGAGGATACGAGACAGAAAAATATGGAGAGCCAGAATGGTGATCCCTTTTCTATACGAGGACGGTCGCAAAATAGAAAAAAAAATTCATTAATTGGAGATATAAATCTAGAGGGAGATCTAAATCTCCAGGAAATCCTGTAAAGGTGGTGTGCTGGAAATGTGGAAAGGAAGGGCACTAAGAAAGGAACAATAAATCTAAAACTCCTGAGAAAGGAAAGGCATTTGATGATGCTCCTTCTACAGTGGAAAAAACCACCTCAGATGAAAGTGGGGATTTCTACCTGGCTTCTTCAAGTACACATGTAGATCATAAGGCATGGTTGATTGAATTAGGTTCATCCTTTCACTCCAATCACCATAGAGAGTGGTTTTGTGAGTGTGAGAAATACAATGGTGGTGATGTCTTCTTAGGGGATGATAGGAGGGCTAGAATCATTGGTTGTGGAAAAGTAAAGTTGAAGTTGCAAGGTGGAAGGGTTAGAACACTTCTGGGTGTTTTGCATATCCCTGCGTTGGCGAGAACTCTGATTTCTATCAGCAAGCTAGATGATGCAGGCATAAAAACAATGTTCAAGAAAGATACCTAAAAGATGGTTCAAGGAGCACTGGTATTGATGTGGGGAGTTCGGATTAGAACTCTGTACAAGTTGCAAGGTAGCATTGTTGTTGATTGGCGCAATAGTTCTGTGCTTCCTAAAAATGGAGCAGAAAATGTAGTTGTCTTTGGAGAAAAGATCATGCTATGGCATCAAAGGCTTGGACATATTGGAGAGAAGGATCTTGGAATACTTCATGGTAAACGTATGGTAGAAGATATGACTAATAGCTCCCTAGATTTTGATTTCTGTGAAAATTGTGTATATGGGAAGGAGAATTGGGTGAGTTTCCCTTCTGGTGGTAAGAGGGCGAAACATATATTAGAGCTTTTTCACACTGATTTGTTTGGACCTGTGAAGGTTCCATCACTGGGTAAGTTTTTGTAATATGTATCATTTATAAATGAACTCTCAAGGAACACATGGATATATTTCCTCAAGAAGAAATCTGAAGTTTTTGACAGGTTTAAATAATTTAAGGCTCTAGTGGAAAAACAGATAGAGAAGAAGATAATGGTGTTGAGGAAAAATAACAATGGAGAGTTTTGCAACAATAAATTTGAAGAATTTTGTAAGAGGTGTGGTATATCACGATAGAATACTACTCTATACACACCTTAGAAAAATGGAGTTGCAGAAATAATGAATAGGACATTGATGGAAAGGATAAGAACACACTCAGTGGTGCTAGGATAGGATATGAATTATGGGCAGAGGCGATGGAGACATCATGTTACCTGGTCAACATATCACCTTCATCAAAATTGGAGGGTAAGACTCCACAAGAGGTATTTTCATGTGATGCATATGTACATGTTCCAAAGGAGAAAATAACAATGTTGGATAGTAAATCTAAAAGTTCCATCATTATTGTGTATAAGGATGTTTTAAATGGTTATAAGATTTCGAACCTAGTAACAAGGAGGGTTGTGTACAGCCGAGGTGTGGTGTTCAAAGTGGTGAAAAATATTATTAAACATGAAGTCCCATTAAAGGAACATGAGAGGATAGAATTTGAGTTAAAGGAGGAAGAATGAGTTCAGGAAAGAAGGCAACCAGAAAGGTATAGTCCATCTGCTTTTTGTTCAAAATTTTCTCTATCTATTACTCATGATAATCCCAGAATTGTGAAGGAAGCAGTAGACTTAGACGATGGAAAAATCTAGAAAGAGGCCATGGTTGATGAAATTGCATCTTTGCATAAAATTGAGGGTTAAGATCTGGTGGAATTGTCGGCTAGAAGGAAACTCACTCGCATCAAATTTGTGTTAAAAAAGAAGACAAATGTAGAAGAAAAGGTGGAGAAATACAAAGCTCAATTGGTAGCAAAATGTAATTTTTAGGTGTTGAGAATTGATTTTGGTGATATTTTTTCTCCTGTTGCAAAGGTAGCTTCTGTTAGATTACTTTTATCTATTGTTGCTGCTTTTGATTTTGAGGTAGAATAGATGGATGTGAAGACAACATTTCTTCACGAGGATCTAGAAGATGAGATCTACATGAAGCAACCTGAATGCTTTGCAGTGAAGGGTAAGAAAGAACTGGTATGGAAGTTAAATAAGTCTCTGTATGGGCTAAAAGAGTCACCATGGATGTGGCATTAGAAATTTGATACATTTATATGGGGACTTGGCTTCACCAGAAGCAAAGAAGATCACTGTGTGTATTTTAAATTAATTGGTAACTATGTTATTTATCTGATCTTGTATGCAGATAACATGTTGCTCGTTGGAAATGAAAAAGAAATTATCCAATATTCGAAGAGCCAATTGTCCTCCAAATTCGACATGAGAGATCTTGGTGCTGCAAACTATATTTTGGGCATAGAAACTAAAAGAGATCCAACGAATAGGAAGATCTAGTTAAACCAGAGGAAGTATGTCGAGATAATATTGTAGAGGTTTAATATGTAGGGTAGTAAACCGGTGAAGGTTTCTATTCCTGTAGGTGTAAATTTATGTGCTGAACAATGTCCCAAGTCATAGGAAGAGGAAGAGGACGTGTCCCATGTTCCATATGCAAGTGCAGTCGGTAGCCTGATGTATGTGATGGTATGTACTAGACCAGACACTGTACATGCAGTGGGAGTATTAAGCAAGTTTATGTCAAAACCAGTGAAGGAGCATTGGAAAGGAGTGAAGTGGGTTTTCAGGTATTTGTGTGGCACTAGTGATTATGGTTTACATTACCAAGGAAGACCAGGATTGGATGAAGTTTTAGATATTCATGGATTTGTTGATCCATGGTGGCCTAGAGATCTGGATCAAAGAATATCTACAAGTGGGTATGTGTTTAACCTATTTGGAGGTGCAATCAGTTGGATGAGTAAGATACAATTTGTAGTTGCATTATTAACTATAAAGGAAGAATACATGGCAGCCACTCATGCAAGCAAGGAAGAAGTTTGGTTCGAGATATTGTGTTCAAGTATGAGGTTAGTACACGGAGCTATAAGGATAGACTGCAGCCAAAGTACAATTTTCTTGGCGAAGAACCCTGCTTACCATTCAAAGACAAAGCACATTGATGTTCACTATCACTTTGTGAGGGACATGATAGAAGACAAAAATATGTTGCTGGTAAAGGTGGACACTTTGAAGAATACTGTAGACACATTAACAAAATCTGTGAGATTTGAGAAGTTACCTTGGTGTAGAGAAACAATGGGCATTGGAGGGCTGGATAAATGACTAAGCTCTCATGTGGCCTGCTGTGGAAATAAAATAACAAGTGGGGGAATGTTGGCTTGTGTTATATTCTTTCCATGACTAGCGAGTGTAGTTAACTAGAGGGTTAGAGGGTGGCTGGAGCCCCCCTTTCGTTTGGCTTATTGCACAGCAAGGGGGTCATAGGGGGTTTGAGTGGGGTGGGTATCCCCCTCTATGTGGTTCAGGGCAGTGCCTCGGAGAAATTTTTTTGAGATCCTATATTAGGTGGGCAGACCTACCTATGGTTCTCTGCATGCTTTTTGCACATGGTTTTGGGCATGATGATTTTCGGTACATGGTATTGGATGCTTTGGCATGCATAAATATATATTGTAACATTGAAAGGAACATAATAAAAAATCAATCTCGTAGTCTTGGTTTTGGGATCCAAGGGAAAATCTCTGTGTATATATGTTTTATGTGTTATGCTCTCGCAGTGTGTACTTTCTGTGTTTTAGAATTCATATCTAGGTAATTTCTGTACAGGGTTAAGACCTACACATTGTGTGTTATTTGTTTAAAGAAAAAAAATTAGAATTACTAATTCATCCCTCATACTTATTAATTATTAAATTAAAACAATTGGTATCACAGTAGGTTCCATCAAGTACAACTTAATCATGGGAAGGTAGATTTGCATGGAATCATGGAAAATTAGGAATGTGAGGATATATACTAAAGAAAAGTGCTAGCTTTTGATGGAGTAAATTATGTATTCTAGAGGTTCAAAATACAAGTGAGATAGAAATGGGAACTTGGGTTACACTCGTGAGAATTGGTAGCTGGAATTTTTCATAGAGAATTTTCAGTTGAATTATTCCATTTTTCAGTGGAATCAGACATTTCCTTTTTCAAATGAACAATTAAACATAAATTTCGTTCGAAATTTGAATGTTAAAGTTCACAACAATTTGCAACATAATTTTGGCCAATGCTTCGGGGGATCTAGCTAATTATTTTTTTGACCGACATAATTTTTCAGTCCAACTATCTTTTCTGCTGAAAAGACAAAATTAAAATAATGAAAAAATTAAATAAAAATAAATTGCCGAAATTATTTTTCGGCCGAAAATCTATTGATATTTGTCTCTGTCATGAGCCCAAGGCAAGGTTTTTCTTTGTCTTTTCTACTGAACATTGTTTGTGCAAGTCAGTTTGATGTTTAGCATTTGACATTATTGTTAATTTTTTTATGTAGTTTTCTTTGAAAATTCGTTATTTTTTTCAGTTTTGCAAGTCTCCTTGATTAGAGAAGCTTGACACTGGAGGATATTGACACTAGAGGAGTTAGGCTTTTGACGGGTTCGACGCTAAGGAATTTGATGTTGGCTAGAAGAGTTCGATGGGGAACTTAAGCTTGGTTGCTGTTGGTTTTTTTTCCATGAACTTAGGTGTTAAAAAGATCAATTGACAATGAAGTAGGAAAATGGACCAATATGAACCAAATTCTTCTCGCTCAATATGTAAAGAATCCACCAAACTCTTTTTAACTTCATTAAATTCTGATAAACTTTTATTTTATTGTAACACCGTGGATGTACACTCATAAATTAATGTTGGTTCAGTGACTTCTCTACATCCAGTCTGCCTTCCGCCTTCGACGGATGCAAGTCAACTTTGAACTGTAACCTTAAACATACATGACAATGAAAATACATGGCTTCAAATTTCATCTTAATTTTTTTTGGTCAAGGTAGCATAATTTTTTTTGTTCTTTAATTAGTCTTAGTGTGATTAAGGCACACTAATTTATTGAATAAAAGTGAAATGATTTTCACCGACACTATGAACACTGATATAAACAACAGTTTATGGTTTTTTTTTAACTCTCATCTTCCATTTCATTATCTCGGTATAGGGATTCTCCCTTAATCCTATTTTTTTCTTTGTTAAATTCTCACAAACATTTATTCTATTATAAAACTGGGGATGTATATCTATATATTAATGTTGGTTGGGTGACTTCTCTTTACCTTCTTTATGTCCAATCCTTCTATAGCCCATTTTTTCAACTGTTAATTTTTCAGTCTCTGCGTTTGAAACCTGGAAGTGGTTACCCTCATCACAACAAGATCCCATCAGGAAGTCCACCTAAACTGCCATAAACTTAAATTGTAAAATATGCATAAGAAAATATTTCACTTCTAAAGGGAATACAATCTCCTCAAAAGAGTGCAATTGAGTTTGGTATTTCTTCTGTTTTTTTGTACTCATAGTCATGATTCGGAGATTCGGAATCAAATATTGCCTTTGTCGGAAAATTGAACGATGCTCTATGATTTCTACTTCGTGGAATCATCTGTTGAACACACTGAAATCTCATTGAAGAGGATACATGTGTTTTTGCTACTAGCACTATTAAATACAATCTTAGGACCTTGACTAGTACATTAGAGGACCTCACTGGGAACTTCTAGTTGCTATGTAATCACACAGAGGAACATTTTTTCTCTGTTCACGTTTGGGAATTTGTATAAAGGGAGGTAGTTCCTTGTAGAACTTGTAGGGTATTAGTTTGAGAAATTCATAGGGGTAGTTCCATATAGACACATACAAAACCTCAAATTTGTTTTGTTATGTTGGGGCATTGAATTTTGATGTCAGCAATTCAAAGTTTTGTATTTGAGCCATTGAATTTTGGTTGTATGAGTATCCAAACATATCAATGAATTTATAAAATCTGTATATTATTATAAATTGTAAAACAAATTAAAATCTTATTTTCTCTCGCGTAATATTAATAATAAAGTGTTGACAGATGTTATATGTATTTACATCAAAGGTTTAAAATTTAGGTGGTATATGACTTGATATTTTGTGAAAAAAGAACAATGGTTTTTCACGTTTTTCATGTTTTTTCTCTGTCATTTTTTTAAAGATTATTGATAAGATTACTTTGTTGTGATTATTATATTTTCTTAAATAAATTCATACTAATATATGTACATGATATTCAAATTCACATATACTTTTTCCAATAAATAGTTTTGATGAAGCTCATAATTAAAAAACATTAAAATTACTATTAACCACCATTCAAATAGTGAACAATTAAATAAAATTTTTAAAGCCCCTTCAATTATATGGTTGGATCAAATGGATAACAGATTCAGAAAGAATGATTCAGGAGATCTTAGCAACCCCTAAGACATTGTAAATTAAGAAGAAAAAAGAAACATGGTTTGAATATCCTTTATTCTATGTGAGTTTGTAGATGTTGTTTTATAATAAAATTTTAACATTTCAATTTGAAAAGATGCACTCATTTCAAGAGTTGAGGTTGATCAAAGATGGTGTTTTCGAAAACAAAAAAGTTTTTGTCTTAATCACTACAATGTTTTTAAAGGAAAATTCACATAGTCCACAAATAAAATTTAAAAATAACTAAAAATAGCTACAGTTTTCCTCATCTCAGATACAAGATCAATTTAATGACATGAAACTTTGGATGAGAACCATTACTCATACATCACTTTGTAATATGTATTATTATTATTCTTGATTTAAATTTAAATTTTATGGGTATAATGAGATATGTTGTTAACATATTTCAATCATCAGTTTTATGTTAATTAATGGAATTTGAAACATTACCAATTTTTCATTTCTAAATTCATGTTTATATTTTCAAATTCACATAATATAATTATAAAATTACCATACACATCATCAAATAATGAATGATATAATCCGAAAATTAACAAATAATGTTAGTTTTCTATATTATAGGAGCATATTTCAAAACAATTTTGTTGTAGTGTAATTTGCACCACTACCATGATTTAGTTTTCAACCAGTGCAATATAAGTGTGTATCTCTATTGTCAAGCCTGAGCCCCAAAGATACATTTTACAACTACATTTACAGAGCATAATAACTAATTCTTTTAATATATTAATAGTTTCACTATATTTTTAGCAATCAATACCGATGAGCTGCTATGTTGCACTTGTTTTTCTTTTTTTGTTCTTTTCTCGCAATAACTTTATGTTGTTTAATGTTTTATACTTTTGGCTTACCTCTTTTAAAAATATAGAATTGTTATTTCTTCTAGTAATGCTTCAAATCTAAATTTTCATTTTCTACTATCAATGTAATGAAGGAATTTACAAGGTAAATTCTTCATATATAACACCAAAGGACACCGCTCACAAATAGATCACAGATTAGTACACCAATATTCTTGACATGGTTAAAACCCTCAAAGAGGGAAGTAGTCCATGGCCTCAGCCAACACAGCCACTTCAGGAAATTTATTAATGTAAAACAAACAAAATTTACATAACTTTCTATCATGAATAATCACCTTACAAATGACCCTCCATGCTCTTTAAATATAGATCATGGACCAATCGGGTGTTAAGTCACGGATCAAGTGTTGGTAATAGTGAGGATTGAATGAACTGTCAGATCACATCATGTCTAGAACATGTGATCTGTCTAGAATATATCGCAACTGCTCGGTTGTATGTTACAAAAGTACATAGTAAAGAAACACAATTTACTTAACTCTACACTAGACCAAGTTATAATTAACTATTTCCTATGTGTTAGAATATCCTAACACCCCCGCTTAAGAGGAACTTGGGATAGGGTTGAAAGATGTACAAATATGATAGAAGAAGAAGGGAGGAGGCATTAGAGCCTATCCCCCCCTTAATGAAAACTTCGTGAACTCCAACCATAAATTGAAGTTTAGTAAACTTCACCTCTGTGGGAGCCTTTGTAAATATGTTTGCAACTTGATCGTTGGTTCAATAATATTTCACATCAAGAACATGGTCATGAATGATCCTTCTGATGAAGTGCATGTTTAGTTAAATGTGTTTGCTACGTTGATGTTGGACTCGATCTTTGCATAGTTGAATGGCACTTTGATTATCACACTAAGGTTAGTGAGATGTTGGTGTTGAAGGCTAAACTCTGACAGCGTCTAACAAAGCCACAAGGCTTCCTTACTAGCTTCCATGATGCCACGATACTCTTCTTTTGATGAAGAAAGATAAATGACACTTTGTTTCTTTTGAGCCCATGTAATAGGTCTAGAACCAAGATTGAATATATAACCTACAGTAGACTTCTGATCTTTAGGGTTAGCAGCCGAATCGGAATTAGTGAAACTAACAAATAGAGGATATGCTTTTGCACTGTAATCAATCCCAAACTAAATGATACCTTGAACATAACGATTATTCTCTTAGATCCTTTCTAATGACTTTCGTGTGGGTTTTTCATAAACCAAGCAGTAAGGCCCACAACAAAGGAAAGTTTAGGACGAGCATGGGTTAGATACAAAAGTTTTCCTATAAGCTAATGGTATAAGGCACCATCAACTTTAGGGGAAGTACAAGTGACTGAAATTTTCGCTCCAGACTGAAAGGAAGAAGGGATTGGCTTACAGTCTTCCATGTGAAAGTGGCATAGAAGATCACATGCATACTTGGACTAGGAAAGGGAAATACCTTCCTTGGATTACAAGAATTGAAGACCAAGAAAATGATGCAAGGGTCCTAAGTCTGTAATTTCAAACTGCCTTTTAAGGCTGCAATTCACATGGCTTATAAGGTTGGGATCACTACCAATAAGGATAAGATCATCAACATAAAGAACAAGAATTATAAGAGACTTACCCACTTTCGTGGTGTAGATAGTATTCTCAGAATGACACCTTGAAAAGCGAGTATCTAAAAAATATATATCCATTCTGGCATACCAATATCAAGGGTCTTGCTTAAGACCATAGAGGGATTTTTTAGCTAACATAGAAGGTTTGAGCATGTTTGTATAAAGCCATGAGGTTGTTCCATATATATTTCTTCTTGTAAACCCCCATGCAAGAACGCAGATTTAACATCCATCTCATGGACTTCCCATTTGAAAGAGGCAGTAAGGGGAAGAACAAGGTGGATATAGTTCATTTTGGAAATAGGGGAGAAGGTTTCAATATAGTAAATGTCTTCAACTTGTGAAAAACACTTAGCAACAAGAAAAGATTTATTTTTATCAACTTTTTCCATTTGGTCCAAACTTGGTTCTGTAAACCCATTTTCATTTAACAAGTTTTCATCAATTTGGAAGGGGAACAATATCCGATGTATCATTTGCCAATAATGAACAATATTTTTTTTTCATACTTGTGTCCTAATCCGGATGGCTTGAAGCTTCTACAAAAGTGTCAATATCATAATTCATTGAGGTTGGAGCCAGTAAAGAAGAGGCTTTATCAAACTGAGAATGTGTACATTGCTGATGTATAGGATCAACTGCAAGAGCACCTGCTGCATCCCAAGTAGCATAGACCCATATTGGAAGCTAAGGAGCTGAAGGAGGATTCTAAGAATTTGGGGGAGCATTATCATACTCATTGCCATCATATGAAGAAGAAATATTTTTAGAAGTAGAAGGGATAGAGAGAGGTGGCACATCCGCCGAACTAGGCTCATAGGCCGATATATTTTCAGCAAACTTTACACCTATTTTAATGAGAACATTTTTGAACTTAGGTGGAATAAGTCTATATCCTTTGACATCTTTAGAATATCCAACAAAAATACATTTTTCACTCTTAGGGTCTAAGGCTTTTTGTTTCTCATCAGGAATATGGGCCCATGCTTCACTTTCAAAAACACAAAAGTGACTTACATCTAGTTTAATTGATCTCCATGATTCTTTTGGAGTGATATTCTTTAAAACCTTAGTAGGAGTGTGATTTACTATGTAATTTTCACAGTTAATTTCTTCTACCCAAAAATTAAGACCAAGTCCTTTAGATTGAAGCATACAATTAGCCATTTCCTTTAAGGTGTGATTCTTCCTTTCAGCTACACCATTTTGTTGTGGAGTATATGGAATAGTATGTTGCATTTGAATTCCATGTTCAATGAAAAAGTTGATGAATTTGTTGTTAACATATTCTTTGCCATTACCATATCTTAGCTTAAGAATTTGATGTCCATATTGTTTCTCAACAAAGGGCTTAAAGGCCAAGAACATGTTAAATACTTCCCTCTTGAGTTTGAAGAAGCATACCAAGGTGCGTCTAGAGAAATTGTCAGTGGAAGTTAATAAATACTTGTAGCCAGAGAATGGAACAACTAGAAGTGGACCACATAAATCACTATGTACAAACTGTAAAGGGGTTGAAGCATGACAAGAGGGACATTTTTTAAAACTATCCCAATAATGTTTTATGAGTACACATCTAGAACAAACACCATATCTGCAAGATACCATAGGAAGACCTGTCACCATATTTTCTTTACAAATATTTTGAAGGGAGATATAGTTTAAGTGACCAAATTGCTCATGCCAAAGTTTGCTCACTTCATCATTATGAACAAAAAATATTGAGGGAATAGTTGATCACCAAAGGTTGTTAAACTTATACAATATTGTAGAATCATCAGTAATGCCAAAATCTAAAATCATTCTAGGATATCTTAGGTCCTTAATTACAACATCATGTGGTGAAAATTCAATGATTTTACCTTCACCTGAATGGGTCATATGATATAAACATAGAAGGTTGTAGGATAAGGTTGGAACACATAATACATCATTAAATTGACCACTGTCTGATCAGTCGTTTCAGTCTATACAACACTAAGAGATCTATCATCATTTGACAAAGAAAACATGGCTTTGTTTTTGTCCATGTGATAAGAAGCTCTAGAATCAATGAGCCACTCATGAGAATGAGAAGAAGAAGATACATTTAGTGCATAATGAGATCGATATAATGACATGTAGAAAGTGTTATTCCTGAAGGTGAAGTTGAAGTTGAAGAGTGCTCCAAATGGATGTTATGATTCTTCATTGCTTCTTCCAAGGCTTTCATCCTCTTGAAGCATTTGAATTCTAAGTGGCCATCTCGATTACAAAAGTTGCAATGTCTATCAATGTTCTTCCTTTTTTTTTCCTTATCATTTTGTTGAATTGATTTTTCGTTTTGAGAATGAAAGTGCTTAGGACCCTTGGTTGGTTTTGACCATTCTTTTTAGGATTCTTGTTCTTAGGATTCTTCGAACTTGGTTTCTTTTGGGTAGCTAAGGCTTTCTTAGAAGAGTTTCCAAGATTAATAAGACCAAGATGTAACATATTTTCTTGTTCTCTTATTAATGAATAAAAAAGGAATCAAAAGAGGGGGACTTGTAGGCTTGTCCTTGAGAAATAAAGGGTTCTCTAGTAAAATTGTAGGTGGAAACAAACACAAGGTAGGCTGGTCATAAATTACTAAGAATGGAATAAATAAGGCTACCATCTTCTTTCTTAACCTTAAGACCTTCCAGGACAAGTCTTAATGGAGGAAAAATTATTGTGGTCCAATGTAAGAAACTCATTTTCGAGTTGATGGGCTTTGATTTCATTTTTTATTCCAAAAAACTTTATTGAGTTGTTTCATTGCTTCGCCAGGGGTATCTGTTGGAAATAATACTCGGGGGGGTGAATCAATGTTAGAAAATCACTAACTTTTTCATTTCCATACTTAGATTCATATACGCTACTTCAGCTAAGGGAACCCACGTGTACATGTAACTATGTCTAATGTAACTAGCATATATCCGGTAAACTTATGAATTAGTTAATGCATTATATGTTGATCTTTAATCAGTGCATCGAAAGTTCATTAACCATATGAACATTAAACAGCTGCAGTAAAATAGAACAGATCATCACACATAAGAAGCACACATGAACACGATGATATAAGGTGGAAACCCAATGTGGGACAAAAACCACCTACTACTGTATTCTGTAAGATAAGAAAAACCTATGTACAATCTTATACTGGCGCAAACTCATACCAGCACGCAGGAACCCACTTATAGAAGGATACAACCTTCTCTCGTTCTCTAGCTACTATTGGAAGGGAGCTACAACTCTGTAGCTCTTATAGTAGCTGATCCATTTACTAGTACTTGGGTGTTGACCTACTGAAGGCCACAACCTTCTTGATTCATCACAAAAACATAACATGAAGGCCACGTTTCATCCAATTTTCATACTGGACCCATTAACAACATTGAAGCACAAAATCAATCACCACTATGATATAAACATCAATTACACTTGCATCATTCATTTCTGAATCACCGAACACTAAATCACTTAAACCTTGTCAACAAAACATAATCACTAGAACACAGAGCAGAACAAAAAACTCTACAACAACAACCAGATCCAACTAGAACTTCAAATATCATATCTCCCAATGTATACGCTACTATGATGAACAAAACCAGCATGTATATATGCTTTTACCAAATCCAACCCGCATACAGATCTAGAAATATTTACTCATAACTTTTCAACTATTCCAAACATCAGTTGTACCCTGATCATATCACTTATACAATCAGACATGCTTAAATAATTCAGATCTTGTCTATCCATGATCAAACCACATAATAATAATGTATTCCAAGCCTTATGATACCAATCCATTATCCATCATAAACCGCATAGGTGCATCCTTGGGTAATACCAAGCAAAGCATCACAAACCCATAACTAGCATATTAGATCTTACACTTCATCAGATATTCAATCCTTGCACCCTTTCCCTTTAGAATAATCATCTTCTTATCCTTATATAGGTTTAGGCCTCTGTCAATACCATGGTCCAAAACCACGTAGGACTAATACCTTGGACCTAATACCTGGGTTCAATACCTCGGACAAAATACCAAAATATCATGGACCAAATACCATGGACAAAATAACAAAATACCATGCACCAAATACCATGGACAAAAAATTAGTTTTTCGACATGTATGCACGTTTTCTTATGTGAAAGTGCATGTGTGCATTATATGCGCCATTATATATAGTGAACCTCCATGTATACACTACTTGGTATATAATGAACTTGCGTATATACGCGACTTGGTATATAGTGAACCTGCGTGTGTACATGACTTGGTATATAGTGGGCCGACGTATATATGTGACTTGGTATATAGTGAACCTGTGTATATCTTTCATTCTTCATTTTATGAGTCTAAACTATGATCTATCATCTGAGTGAGTTTCCATCAAGGACAACACTCGAGTCATACCTGTATCACAATGCCAATAATCTCCCCCTTTGGACTTGATGGCAACAACCACACCAAGTCACTCTCGCCCTTTGACATCAAGGGCAAAGGGAAAACCAAGGTATTCTCTCCCTTGATATACATTATGCAGTCCATAATCCCTCTGAGTACATGTTGAAATATCTAATTGAGCCTTTTGTACATGCTAAGATGTACCAATTTGTCCATGCTTCCTCTTAGAAATTTTTGATCGAACTTCCCCTTTGTACATGCCATGGTGTACCAATTCGTCCATGCCCCCTCTGAGCACATGCAGAGTCTGCAAAGATATTTTTCAAAACAATAACATGACTCTACAACTCAACTATGTGAGTATGACCTTGCTATCACCAATGACTCATACATACATCAATCTCCCAACTAAGTGGGGATACACCATTTTGACTCATCCGCTCAACCAAGTGGGTATATACCAAATGTTTATACATGACTGAAATAGACATTATTACATCATCATTCCCATGCAAACTAAGGTTACACATTACATCATATGACTCATGGGTCTTTAAAAGAAATAAATGACATTTTTAACAAAGTCCAATGACCTAAACAAGACCATGATAGTCATCAGCAACTATCATACACCATATGGTCTGCACCATAAGCACCTCTCATCAACATTAGCAACCTGTAACATGCAATACCATTCCTTTGACCAACCAACAATAATTAGCAAGATGTATCATTTAGCCACATAAGCATTATCACCAAAGACTTATAACCTTAATGCCAACAATGCATTATTTGAAGCATATGCTCCCCTTGAACCCATGGCATCCGTTCATTGTTAGATCTGATCATGCATATATCAACAAGAAGTATCAAGCCATCATCATCAAGCGAGGATGAAAAACACTTATAAACAACATCTTATGAGTACCAACACATTTCGACACATCATCAGTAGATTGTAACGATTATCAAACAAAGAAAATAATGGATTGAATCATATCAGACCCTTTTTCCTAAGTTTGTCCCACTGCTTTTCCCTAAACCAACATATATGTGATTGTTCAGCTTCGAACTCGCGTATACATGTGACTTGTATTCACGAAACTTGTATATGAGATTTAGAACATCGAGGTTCCACACTTTCAGCTCCCTTTGAGTCTGTCATGTTTGTATACTTTGCTATGCCACGTCTTTCTGACTGTACTTCCTTTTTCTTCCATATCTTCGACTGTGATGATGTTTTCTCCTTTTGGTATGGTGCTCGTACTTTGTTCCTACATTCCTTTGCTATATGTCCAAGCCTGTTACATTCATAACATCTTGTTTCATATTCCTTCTATAGCAAGCAACAACTTTGTGACCAAACATATTGCAAGAAAAACAATATCCCTTAAAGTACCTGGAACATGATGATATTTCTGTGTGATGGTCTCGAACCATTCTACCTCTGCATCTGGCTGCAACATGTCCAAAATTATGACATACATAACATTCAACATTATTCATCGAAAGAAATAAACGTCTATAACTTCCATATTTAGGAGCAAAATATTTTCTTTGAATATTATCTTTCCCTGGTTGTTGATGGGTTTGACCTCTTATCTCCTTGTTGAGAATTTTAGATTTTGCATTACAGTTCCTTCTCTCACCTCGTGAGCTAGATTCACCTTCAATAGATTCATAAAAACCAAGACCAGTTTTGGTAGCGGGTGACCTTTGACTACTAATAATATCATCCAAAATCTTAGTACTATCTTGAAATCGTAATAGTTTATCTTTTTTTCTAATTTACCTTTCAAGATATTTACCTCAACCCGATGTTGTTCTTCCTTTTCCAAATATTTCTTCTTCAATATTTCTTCAGACATTCTTACTTCTTCCACTTTTTGCCTTAGTTTGAGAATCTCAGTTTCTTGTTCTTAATTCTGCCCCTGCAACATTTGACGTACTCTGAAGGCACACTGCAGCTGAGCTTTTAAGATGATAACTTCTTCTTTGAGGGCACTCTCCCTTTCTTTAAATAGATCTTTTTGATCTATGAGTTTATCTGATGCTTCATTCGCTTGGTCATATTCAATCTGATGTGATTTAGAATCTGAATACTTGCTTCCAAGCAACGGCAAGCTATCATTATTCCTTTGAGTTGTCTTCTTCTTCTGATGCACTTTCTTTCCCATTGTTCTATGGATCTCCTTCAAGTGATCAAGCTTCTACCAAAGGACCTACTCTGATACCAATTGTTGGAAATAATACTGAGAGGGGGGAGGTGAATTAGTATAAGAAAATCACTAAATTTTTCATTTCCATACTTAGATTCATAAAGGCTACTTTAGTTAAAGGAACCTACGTCTACACACAACTGTTTTTAATGCAACTAGCGTATATCTAGTAAAATTATGATTCAGTTAATCCATTATATGTTGATCTTTAATCAGTGCATCAGAACTTCATTAACCATATGAATAGTAAATAGGTACAGTAAAAAAAAATAGATCATCACACATAAGAAGCACATGAACACCATGATATAAGGTGGAAACCTAATGCTGGACAAAAACCACCTGCTGATGTTTTCTTTAAGATAAGAAAAAGCTGTTTACAATCTTGTATTGGCACAGACTCATACCAATCGACAAGCACCCACCTACATAATGCTACAACCTTCTCTTGTTCTCGATCTACTACTCGAAGGGAGCTACAAGTCCCTAGCTCTTATAACCAGGGAAAATTTTAAGAACCCCCCCTAAATTTATAAGTATAATAAATGGGCGAATCTCCATGGTATATAGGAAAAAGGGAAGGTGATTTTATCAATAATATAATATGTATATATAATTTTTGGCGAATCTCTCACACGCATGCGAATATTTTACTCAATTATAAAATCTGTAAGATCTTGGTATTTACCATGGGTTAATCATAAACCTGGAGCTTAAAATTACTATTATAATTTATAAAAATTAATAAAATTAATAGTTGATTTTTATTTTATTTTTTATTTTAACCAAGCTAAAATGTTTAACATGCATTAAATTACATCCATTTTTACTCTTATCCACCAAGTCCCGAGAGATCAAATATTTTTTCACT
The DNA here is from genome assembly GCA_000404065.3 of Pinus taeda. Classification (NCBI taxonomy): domain Eukaryota; kingdom Viridiplantae; phylum Streptophyta; class Pinopsida; order Pinales; family Pinaceae; genus Pinus; species Pinus taeda. Next base: position 79,626 of record APFE030316346.1, on the reverse strand, counting down.
CTATGCTAGTTTGCAAATCACGATATTTGATACCTCTCGGGGTTAGTAGATCCAGAGTAACGATGGATCTATGTTGGTTTAATTCCCCCATTTAAATAGGCTACATTCCACGTGAATACCATGGGTCAATACCATGTGCCATTTTGGTGAATACCATGGGTCAATACCATGTGCCATTTTATTTTTATTAATACTAATATTAGGGTCAATAATGTTTTTTTGCATGGTATTAACAACAATCTAGTCCATGGTATTTGTCCCATAGTATTTTGCCCATAGGTTTCACCTAAATATAACACATTTTTTGAATGTTCGTAAATATAAGGTGACTTATGGAGTAAATATAAAAAAATGTTTTATTTGTTTACCATACCTTTTGTTTATTTATATTTTTATTAATTTACCATACCTCTTTTACAAATATGTATTTGCCCCATGGGATTCACTTAAATAAAACCTTTTTCTTATGCCTTCTAGAACGGTTAGGACTAAATATAAAAAGAAGTTTTATTTATTTACCATACGTCTAGTTTATTTATCTTTTTATTTATTTACCATACCTTTTGAGTAAGTATAAAAAGATGTTTTATTTATTTACTATACCTCCACTTTACTTATATTTTTATTTGTTTACACCCTTGCATGTATATAAGGTGACTTTTGGAGTAAATAAAAAAAATGTTTTATTTATTTACCACACTTCTCATTTATTTATATTTTTATTAATTTACCATACCTCTTGTATAAATATGGTATTTGGCTCATGGGAAACACTTAAATAAAACCTATTCTTGAAAATGGGCGAATGGATTCACTTAAATAAAACTTATTCTTGAAATTGGGCGAATGGAAGGTTGTCACTCCTAATTTCAAGGGCTAAATTTAATTTTTTTACACTCTCCCTTAAAATAAGGTGGGCTATTTTAGGTGATTTGTAAAAATGTACTATGATACAAAATATTCGTCCACTAAAAATTTAAAACCCCTTAGTTTCGCCAAAGGGCGAACATTCGCCCCTAAAATAATCTATGTTCCTCAACCTGAAGCTAAAGAGGAACCACCAGAAGATGGAGAGTCCCTATTACTGAGGAGGGTATTACTGGAAGGAGCTAAGGAACCAGTTCAAAGAAGGACTTTATTCAGGACTATATGCAAGTCCAAGGGTAAGTGTTGCAAATTGGTAATTGATAGTGGTAGTACTAACAATCTTGTTTCTATAGAGATGGTGGATAAGCTGAAATTGGAAAGGAAAGTACACCCCACTCCTTA
>APFE030316346.1:66937-78337 GCA_000404065.3 Pinus taeda | reverse complement strand
TTTATTTTTATTAATACTAATATTAGGGTTAATAATGTTTTTTTGCATGGTATTAATCACAATCTAGTCCATGGTATTTGTCCCATAGTATTTTTCCCATAGGTTTCACCTAAATATAACGCATTTTTTGTTCGTAAATATAAGGTGACTTATGGAGTAAATATAAAAAAATGTTTTATTTGTTTACCATACCTCTCGTTTATTTATATTTTTATTAATTTACCATACCTCTTTTACAAATATGGTATTTGGCCCATAAGATTCACTTAAATAAAACCTCTTTCTTGAGCCTTCATAAATAGAATGAAGGTTATGGACTAAATATAAAAAGAGGTTTTATTTATTTACCATGCGTCTAATTTATTTATATTTTTATTTATTTACCATACCTTTTGAGTAAGTATAAAAAGACGTTTTATTTATTTACCATACCTCCACTTTACTTATATTTTTAATTGTTTACACCCTTGCATGTATATAAGGTGACTTTTGGAGTAAATAAAAAAAATGTTTTATTTATTTACCATACTTCTCATTTATTTATATTTTTATTGATTTACCATACCTCTTTTATAAATATGGTATTTGGCCCATAGGATTCACTTAAATAAAAACCTATTCTTGAAAATGGGCGAATGGATTCACTTAAATAACACCTATTCTTGAAAATGGGCGAATGGAAGGTTGTAACTCCTTATTTCAAGGGCTAAATTTAATTTTTTTACACTCTCCCTTAAAATAAGGTGGGCTATTTTAGGTGATTTGTAAAAATGTACTATGATACAAAATATTCGTCCACTAAAAATTTAAAACCCCTTAGTTTCGCCAAAGGGCGAACATTCGCCCCTAAAATAATCTATGCTTATAACAGCCCATCTGTTTACTAGTATGTAAGTGTCGGTCTACTGAAGGCTAAAACCTTCTTGACTCATCACAACACCATAATATGAAGGCCACGTTTCATCCAATTTTCATACTGGACCCATCAACAACATTGAAGCAAAAAATCAATCACCACTGCAATACAACCATCAACTAGACTTGCATCATTCATTTCTGAATCACCAAACACTAAATCACTGAAACCCTATCAATAAAACACGGTCACCAAAACAAAGAGCGAAAAACAGAACTTTGCAAGAATAACCAGATCCAACTGCAACTTAAAATATCATATCTCACAATGTATACACTACTATGATGAACCAAACCAGCATGTATATTCACTTTTACCAAAGCCAACCCACGTACAGATCTACAAATATTTACTCATAACTTTGCAGTTATTCCAAACATCAGCCATACCTAGATCATAACATTTATACAATAAAAAATGCATCAATAATTCAAATCTACTCTATCCATTATCAAACCACATAATGATAATGTATTCCAAGCCTTGTGATCCCACTCCATCATCCATCATCAACCACATAGGTGCATCCTTGGTTCAGATAAAGCAAAGCATCACAATCCTATAACTAGCATACTAGATCTCACACTTCATCAGATATTCAATCCTTGCACCCTTTCCCTTTGGCTTAATGATCTTCTTCTCCTTATATAGGTCTAGGAAACTCTCAATACCATGGTACAAAACCACGTAGGACCAATACCTTGGACCCAATACCTGGGTTCAATACCTTGGACAAAATACCATGGACCAAATACCACAAACCCAAACTTAGTTTTTTGACATGTACTCGCGTTTCCTTCTGTGAAAGTGGATGTGTACATTATACGTGCCCTTGTATATAGTGAACCTGTGTGTATACACTACTTTGTATATAGTGAACCTCTATATATACACGACTTGGTATATAGTGAACCTGCATGTGTACACGACTTGGTATATAGTGAACCTGTGTATATACGCGACTTGGTATATAGTGAACCTACGTATACCTTTCTTTTTTCATTCTATGAGTTTGAATTGTGATCTGTCATCTGAGTGAGTTTCCATCAAGGAAAACACTTGAGTCATACCTGTATCATAATGCCAACAGTATCAAGTTCTGCGATATGGAATCTGAGGTCTGTAGAAATAGAAATCCCTATCAACCCATGTGCTTGATGTTTCTTATTTTCCCATTTGACTGCCTTATCTTCATCTTTAGGTTTAGATTCTTGGCTAGAGCCTATTCTAAAAACACCTTTACTTCAAAGTAAATCCTCCATGTAGGACACCCATTGGAAGTAGTTGGTGTTGTCAAAAATAACTTGGCATGTAATTTCCATTTTAATAGAAATTGAAGCTGTAGATGCTGAAATTAAGTGTTGAAATGGAAATATCTCGAAAAATTTGACCGATTAAAAAAAAATTCTCTAAAAACGGCTTCCGGATGAAGAAGTTATGGATTTTTGAAGAAAAGTTGTGGAAGATGGTGATGAAGTATGTGAATACGTGGAAGTGAATGATAATGTTATATTTAAAAAACAAGTTCTCCCCTGTTTCCAAACTTAATCTAATTATCTCACTTTAAAAAAAAAATTATGTGACCTATTTTTTATAAATAAGTAAAAGTAACTTTTACAATGGTACATTATGAGCTACCCACTAAATTGTAACTTAAATAAAAGATAAAGAGCTCTTAGAATTATAAGTGACCCACCTTTTATAATGGGTGAGAATACTTTTACATAAAGTAACTTTAAAACATAAGTGACATGCACTTTTTGAAAGGGTAACTCAACAAAAAGAAGGACTTGAACCCAAGACCTCTATTCTCATAAAGTAACTTCGGACCAAGTTAGCTAGTTTGAAAGGTTAATAATTTTTGGAAAAGAGGAAGGGGTTTTTTTTAGTCACTGAAGCTTTGGGCTGTGTGGTTACTTGAAAAAGCCTTTTTTTCTACTAAACAAAAAACCACACGACCCAGCATGGACATGCGAAAAAACCAAACCTTATGGCTTGAAGTTAGATTTCACCAAAAACTAAATATTTTTTTAAATATTTCTCATTTTCCGAGATCATACTAAGGCCCAGTCGAAAAGAAAATACGCATTAGAAAAATCCTTCCTTTATGTTTCTGATTTTCCTAGATCGCACTAAGTCGGGAGGAAAAAATCATACATAGAAATGAGAGTTATAGTTCCCGTAATAAAAAAGAGAGTGATGAATAAACCAAAATAAATAGAGAGATAAATAACTAAAACTACAAATAAAGACTATATACCTCCATATCTTAAAAATGATGTAGCTAGGGCTACCAGAAACATTTTCACATGAAACGTAAGGGGTTCATCACTAGAAGAGATGCTCCTAAAACAATAGAGTAATCCTCTTGGCCCGAAAGTAGCTAGAAACAATAGATATAGGAAATGAGAATTTGATGTAGTTTTACTAGCTTCGTATATGGATCACCAATGGATGCAACACTCAAATAGCTATGATACCATGTAGGAATCTATAGTCTAGCTTCCTCAGATAGAACACCAAAGGACACCTCTCACAAACAGATCACAAATTAGTAAACCAATATTCTTGACGTGCTTAAAACCCTCAAAGAGGGAAACAATCCACAACCTTAGCCAATGCAGCTACTTCAAGAAATTTATTAATGTAAAAGAAAAAAATTTACATAATATTCTCTCATGAATGATCACCTTAAAAATGACCTCCATGCTTTTGAAATATAGGTCATGGACCAATTAGGTGTTAAGACATGGAGCAAGTGTTGATAATACCAAGGAGAGGATGAACCGTTGGATCACTTCATATCTAGAACATGTCATGATCATCGGATTGTAAGTTACAAAAGTAAATAAAAAAGAAACAAACTTTACCTAACTCTACACTAGACTAAGTTATACTTAACCATTTACTATTTGTCGGAATATCCTAACATGAAACTTTATTGTTAAATTTTCAAAAAAATGTTACTATATTTTTTTAGTGAATGTTTTTTCTTATCATTTATAACTGATTTTAAACTGTTTTTCCATGTCAATTTTATTTCATTCTTATAATTAAATGATTAAAGTCTTTTATTTTTCATTTTATGTTCTTTTCTAGCAATAGCTTTCCATTGTTTAATGTTTTATACTTTTTCCCTATATCTTCTAAAAAGATGGATTTGTTCATTTTTCATGCAGTGCTTTAAATCTGAATTTTCATTTTGTACTAGGTCAATGTAACTTTATTGTTAATTATTTAAAAAAATTATTACAATAATTTTTTTAGTGAATTCTTTTCCTTATCATTTTTCTTATAATTGATTTTAAACTGTTTTTTGATGTCAAGTTTATTTCATTCTTATAATTAAATGATCGAAGTCTATTACTTATCATTTTCTGTTCTTTTCTCGCCATTGTTTTCTATTGTTTAGTATTTTATAGTTTTGGCCTATCTTTTCTAAAGAGGTAGAATTGTTAATTTTTATAGTAATGCTTTAAATATGAATTTCCATTTTATACCATATCAATGTATTGTTTTATCTAATGGAATTGTAGTGTTCACTTTTACTAATATTTTTTTATTTTAAATATTACATGTGAACTGGTGTTAAAATGAATTACACATCATATACTATGAATAATATTATTCTCACATGTTATTTGTCAACATCATATAATATAGTGAAGAAATTACATATCTCGCACATATTAAAAGTGAATTAAAGTTATTTTACTTTCAATATGTTATCTCTCTAAATATAAAATCTTGATATACAATTAAAGTAAAAATTGAAATCCTTCATCTATAATTGACATTGATTATTTTTTTATTAGTATTTCTTAATTTTCAATGTAAATATTAGTTTATAAATTTAAAATGTAGTATATTGTAATAACATCTTCATCATACTTAGACAACACCCCTCCTCACAATACCAATTTCCAAATTCACCTTACGACATGGTATCCTCACTATTGGGAGAGTGGTAATGCTCTCCTTACCAGATTCTCTCGTCACTAGTTGGAGAGTGATAATGCTCTCCTCCCAATCGAAAATTGATAATACTACCAAAAACAAGTAAAATTGGACTACTTCCCTCTTTCCATGCTAACCATCTTCCCAGTACTTAAAATGTATTCAATGATAGAATTTGATTCTAGATATTTCTTTGCATCATTATCCCATAATGTTCTTATCAAACTATTTATGGCCAAGGAATTTTCAAAAAAAGAAATATGTTATTCATTTTATTGAATTTACTTTTTACAAGGACCACAAAACACATTAAGTATGGCTAGAAGATGGACATTAAGCATTGAAGTTTCTTGTTATCCCAATCAAGGACAAGTATTGAATACATATGTGCTATACAATATTTTGATGAACAATGCCCTCCATTGGAAAAGTGATGTTACTTGAAGGAAAACAATCAATGAAGCATATTATACGCCACTTATAGAAGGATTGGGAATAACTATGGAGTATGGATCCAATGGAATTGTAGTCTTCACGAGTTATGAATTTGTGTGCAGCTAGATCAAAGATGTGTACCGAGTCAAAAAAGAGAAGTTAAAACAATTGCATAAAGAAGAAAATAATATTTCTTGTCAATTCGAATCATTTAGCATAATTCAATGTGAAAATATTAATAAGATGTCTAGTGATCTATTGTATGCGGCAATGCCAATTCAAGATTTTTGTGTCAAAAATGAATTGGTCTCGGGAAGCACTCCATCAAAAATTATTGATGGACGTTATAAGATATCTTTGAAATGTGTGTGTTTTTTAGCTATAAACGTGTTGTCTTTAATGGCCATGTGTTTCTTTCAATACTATACTAAATATGCCCCTACTATGTAATCACAACTTGGTGAATTATTAGGTGAATTATCAAGATGGAAATTTTGCATTTAATTACCAAACTATGCAGTTTAACATTCTTGTTTTTAGTCTTGAGTATATTTGAATTTACATTGAATAATTTTGAATAAACGTTTTGATAGTTACATTTATTTGAATTATGTTTTTGAATTCTTGATCTTTTTAAATAGTAATTTTAAAGATTTTTAAATGCCTGAGGTAACTTGAATTTTTTTAAATATCATATCACTATATATATCCATCCACATATATGGATTGAGGGTTTGGATAATCACATGAGGAGTTACCGCCTGACTGATCGAGGTTTAAATGAGATAGAGCATTAATTGAGTATCGAGCATCAAGTAGAGGGCAAATTTATATGAATGGTGACAAGTTTGGTCGTGGATCGAGGATAGTATTAGATGAATCAAGGGAGGGTCATTATTCTTTACATCATCATCCAAGTACATATAGATTTATGTGAAGAATTGAATGATATTCGTAGAATCACACTCACATACATATTGAATTGATTGTTGTCAATTTAGATTTATTAATTTATAGAAAAATACATATTTTTTAAGAGAATATCTCACGAGGTTGGTGAGAGGATTAGATCAATCAATGGTGGGCCATTGTTCACATCATTGTAGTGTGTGTGCGTGTGTCTGTGTGTGTGAATTTACTTAAATTATAAATTGGTAGAATCATATATACAAGTACATATTGAATACATTTTTCTCAGTTTAACTTAATTTATAATTTCTATTTTCTTTAGACATCTCTCTCTAGGTCGTCATGTGAGGGAGCTCAATTGTCTACTTCTGGTTAACAAGGTCAATCAACTCATGTACTTGGGAATTATGGTGCTCAACCATCTTCGGGTGGTCGTGAAACTCAATCAGATCATAATCCTTAATTTGGTAAATTATATACATAATTCAATTTTTTTAATGTTAAAGAAAATTTGTATGTAAATAAATTGTACATACATATAACTGTATGTCTATTTTTCATGTATATAGATATATTGAACTGTTTTAATATTTATCTAATAATATTGAAGAAGGAGGTCAAAACGTTGACCAAAGTAAACATACATGAAGGAGGGTGATTGAATAATAAAAACGCACACCAATTACCACCTATCCATATGATATCCCTGATGAGCTTCCCTCAAAAACAAATATCCAACAGTGTAGATTACAAAGTTGTATGACTCATTATTAAAAAATGAAGAACGATCCTGGGAGGTTGGAGCTCCATGTAGATAGACAACAAAGCTTAGGAATAATTTGGCACTCTCTAAATTCGTTTTTTGATATTTATAGGGACCTTGGGCCAACAAAAAATGGATTTATAGATAGAATGAGGCATAGAAAGGAAACAATGATGGGTCCCGATAAATGGGTCGAGGTAAATAAGAGTGTTACAAAATCAAATGTTAAATCTATGTTTAATTTCAAAGAAGGGCTGAAAATAAATATGTTGAAGGTGCAATATTTTGAACAACCTTAAATAGACCACCATTTGTATTATAGGTTGCTTGTAGTGAATGGAAAAATACCATCTAATGATGAGGTTCCACATTGTTTTGCTTGATTATTTTATGAAGAGTTTGTTTTGGGTATGAAACTTGATTATACTAACCTTCTATATGAACTTTATGGTACTTGGAAAGGTTGAACATATGAATTTAAGCATACATTAAGGGACATTGAATTGCCTCATCCTCTGCCTCCTTGGGTACATCTGTTGGGTTGTGTTATATTCTTTTCACAACTAGATACCCTAGTTAACCGGGGTTTAGAGGGGGGCCAGAGCCCCCACTTCGTTGTGTTGATTGTGTAGTGGGGGGGGTCACAGGGGATTTGAGGGGGGTGGGAAGCCCCCCTCTATGGGGTTCGGGGCAGTGCCCTGAGGAAATATTTTTTGGACCCTATATTAGGTGGTTGGACCTACCTATGATTTTCTGCATGGTTTTCAAACATGGTTTTCACTACTAATTACTAGGTTGTAGACATTTTCACTAAGTCGCTACCCAAAGAACCCTTTGAATACCTTAGACACAAACTGGGAGTGGTCTATCCATATTCAAACTAGCTCAAAGAGTTTGAGAATGTGTAGCTATTATATTTCAAAAGAAATATAGTATGTTGTAGGAGAAACACAATAAAATATTCAATTTCTTATGTTTCCCATCTACATATAGGAGGAGTTTTCATCTAGTGACAAGGCATGATCTTAGGTAGGGATATATCGATATGTATTTCATTTATCGGTGATGCCAAAGGGGGAAAATATATTGTGTTCAAATATTTCCCAACATAGTGGACCTTAGGGGTAGAAGAAAATAAACTAGTCCAATCCAATGGAGAATGAACATATGACAACGGGAGAATTTGTATGACTTTATGGTATAGAGAGGAAAATTCAAAATAAAAAAGGCACACTACATAATAAACCATGGGATTTATCAAATTAAATGGGAGTATTAAATATAGAGAAGGATAAGCCCAATTTATTTCAAGGGGGTTGTTATTGCACGCAGTATGCTATTTATTGTTGATATATGTAATTTCCATCCATCTCATAGATATGTTTGGCAAAGTTTCCATCAATGTCAAAGTGGGAGATTTTTGGACACAATGTCGTCATTAGTTGAAACATATGACTAATATTGGATATTAATGTACAAGCATTTATGAAAAAGACATCATCAAGCTAGTTGCTTAGGACATTGGTAAAGAACCATCATAGTAGTGGAATAATTGAAGAATCGTTAAAAAAGTGTAATTGTAGCTAGTGGATGAATGGTACAATGACCTGTTGGTTAAGTCAATTTGTCTATAGAATAAAACTTTAAGGACCACTACAAACTACATAATTAGGTGGCCATAAGAAAGACCTTTCGAATAGTATGTGATAGTCTAACAAAATTCTAAGTTTTGAATAAGTGTGGAAGTTCAGGCTTCTTGAAAGGAAAACAAGAAGTGCCTAGAAAAAGGGTTCAACCACCCATTTATTTCAAATGTTTTAGCTATTCAAGTAAGTTTAGTTGTCTAGACTAATAGGCTATTTAGGAGCTCAATATTCTCAACTTTAGTGAAAGCTCAATATGCTCAACTTTGGTGCAACAATAAGGAAAGTACCAAACTTGACCTTATTTCTCTATAGATTGTTCACCTGGAATAAGGATTCTTTTAGTGAGGTGGCGGTAGCTAGCTATGGATGATGACATGGCATGTTATGAAAGTGATGCATGGTAGTTAGTTTGGTTGATTTTGAATGTCAAGGACAACCAAATCCAAGTGAGATGTGGCACCACTTTGAGGTAGCTACATGGTAGTGATGAAATTAGGTTTTCAATCTCAAATGATGTGGAATAACATTGATATTTGTACCAATGTGACATATTTATAGCTAACTTCTAGTATTATAGAATTTCTTAATTATATAAGAATTAAGTCATGGACTAACTATGTGATACTTATCCAGGAAATTCAGATTTGCAGCCTCATAGTGGAATAATAATTACACACAAACGTGAGTCAGTTTGGTAGCTCAATAGTTTAGGAATTGGAATTTTCAGTGGTATTCTCAAGTGTTGCATCGAAGAAGTCCAAAACTGAAATAAGAACGTAAGTGAATTTTTGACTAATTCTTTTGTTAAGGTTATGTCCTTATGAGAAAAGGAGTATAAATTTTCATGTCTTATATAGTTAATAATTTTTCGTAGAGATTCGTTATGAAAGAAAATAATTTCTTGCACAGTTGGATAGTGAAGAAAGGTTGAAATGGGAAGATCAATTTTTCTTATGGTAAGTGATGGTTAATATCTAGTAGAAATAGAAGCACGCTATTTAGTTTGTGTGGTGGCACAACAACAACTAGTGATTGAGAAGATTTAAATGAAAAACATGGTTGGTGGCATTAAATAAGTGAGTGGATTGACATTCAAATAAGATGGAGCAATGTGTCAAAAGATATCTATGGGAAAATGTGGCTGGAATGAAATGAAAAACTCCTTGAGCTGGAGAAGACTTAATTGATGTACATATTCTTCATTGATGGGAATTTGAATGAAAATGAATAGAAATAATGAGGTGAAATGCATATGCGAGGAAACCAAAGAGAGTTCATAGAGTGGTATCAACACAATTAAGAACAACAGATCCAGACAACAAGTAAGTAAGTAAAAGGAAAATGTTGTAGAATGAATCTGTGAGTGTGCCTGCAGAAGATAGTAGAGAGTGATAAGGAAAATGTGAACTGTAGACCTAAATTGACTACATGTTAGTGGTGACAACAAATTGTAAATTAAATTAAAGAACACTACATGAGGTCTGATTTTAAAAATAACATGAAAGAGTAGATCTAACTTATAGTAGTAGGTTGGTTCCTCTAAGGAAGTTATTGCTTGGTGTTATGATGGTGTTGGATTCTCGTATGAGTGGGTTTTGACAAAATAATTGATGTAAATACAGTGGGTGATTTGAACTTACATCATAATAAAAACAAGCTTTGGTGATTTTTCTCTTGGAACGGTTTCCATATTAAACTCACTACGTACAATTGTGAATTCATTTTATTGTTTTATCATGTCATTTTTATTTCAATAATAAAAAATTAGAATTAATAATTTGCTCAATCCTCTAAGTAATTCTTCATTCCCAACAATAAAAGGAATTTCAGGAAGATTAGTAACAAATGCAATAAAGACTCCAAATAATTCATATTCCCTAAATGAAATTAAAGGAAAGAGAAACTCCTCTATGGGAGTAATATTTATAATAGATAATATATTAAAATAGGATATAGCTTTAAAACAAGTAGAAAATTCTAGGTCTCAATCAAAAGAGGGGAATGTTAAAAGATAAGTTGTAAGAGAATAATGATGAGTTTGCGGGATCTACAAAGTATATTATCTACAAACAAGGTGAATTAAATTATGTATTTCAATTAAGAATAGTGCATTTGTTTACAAATAGTAACGTCTTTTCCTTCATATCAACAAAGCATGTGAGTTATGAATAAGGAGAAAGACCAATTCCAAAATAACATGTAAACATAAAGGGGGATAATAGAAAAAAGAAGAAATTGTAGATATAAAGAGAAATTGAGATTAGAAGAGTTACATATAAGGAGAAGTGCAAGTTCAAGGGGAAAATTACCTTTCTATTGATGTCAAGGGGTGTTAAGTTGTAGTGTTAGAGAGAATTATAGATGGGAGAGTTCTATAGCATTATTATAGAATTAACCAAGGGTTTGGATGAATGAAAAAGGGGTAGATTGTTGGAAATATTATTTTCGTTGATATTAGATACAAGGGTATCCTATTTATGTCCAATTTAAAGATTGAAAAATTAATATTGTTGCAAGTATTGTTTTTGTATTTTTGATGAACCATTTTGTTATCTTACATATGAATACTCTTTTAATCCAAATTACCCAAAACAAATGGGACCACAATAGTTATGGTTTTAAGGATTATTATGATACCTTTCGAGTGGTATATGTCACTCCCCCTAATTTTATAGGAAAGAGGAGATATAGAATATTTTTCAAGATGACCCAGCTTGTTGGGTGTGTGTTATATTATTTCCACGACTAGTTGCATGCGTGGGATGCTGACAAGG
>APFE030316346.1:32912-61018 GCA_000404065.3 Pinus taeda | reverse complement strand
CCAGAGAAAGGATGGCGACCTCAACAATGCTAACAACCAAGTCTGGAGGGATCTGGAAGGTTGGTTGTTAGAAAAAATTCGCCCAAATAGGATCAGCGCGGGTGAGACACTGAGCTGGCGTGCTGACATCGCAGATCACTATACAAGAGGTCAGGTCAGCGCTCAACAGGACAAACGGAGGGTGCGCTGTCCGTAAAATTGGACCAGCTTGGAAAACACGTGTGCTTCCGCGCTGGCAGCGCAACAGTAACATTGGCCTCCGCCTGTCAGCGTGGTTATTCAATAAACAGACGCGATGATACATTTAACTTAGGAAAAGAGGGTTTTTTAGCCATTTTGAGGAGCATGAGCATAGGTGAATGTGGTTTCACAACACAGTAGGGAGATTGGCATGATGGCAGTGACATTTTACTGTGTAACAATAACATTTGGCCATTTTGAACATAATTTCTCAAAACAAAAAAAACAACCAGCTCACTTGTAAAGAGAAAGAGGATGTGGGTAGTTTCTTTTTGGCTTCTGATTAATATGGTAAGGCTTCCATTGAGGTATGGATTTTGGATAATGGTTATAGTAATCAAATGATTGAAATAGAGATAACATTTTGAAAATAGATGAATCTACCAAATCTAAAGTCTTATTAAGGGATGAAAAGTTATTGGAACTTAAAGATAAAGGAAAAATTATAGTAAAGAAAACACAAGGAAAAATGAAACATATTAATGGTGTTTCATATGTTCCTAGTTTAACACATAATTTTCAACATGTGCGGCATATTGGAAATGGATATATTGTTTCTTTAGTAAAAAGAGTGAATTCATCATCTATGTTAAGGAAAATCATAAATTGCAAAAATTAATATGATAATAATTCTTGGCTATGGAACATGAGATATGAACATCTTAATGTGAGAGGATTAAAACTACTACATAATAAGCAAATGTTAAAAGGTCTTACTCTTATTTATTTCACTGATGAAGTATGTGAAGAATGTGTTCCTGGTAAGTAGAATAGAAAGCCATTTCCCATAAGAAAATATTAGAGAGAATGAAAAAGAACACTTGAGCTAGCACATGTGGATATATGTGGTCCTATAAAAAAATTGTCTCTCGATAAAAAACAATTATTTTATTGTTTTTTGTTGATGATCTTAGTCGAAGAACATGGGTATATTTCATTAAAGAAAGATGTGATACATTTACTTTTCAACAATTAAAAGTTAAATGTATTGAATGCATTACACACATATAGAAGAGGATAAATCACTCCTAATGAATTTTATTATCAATGCATATGGAATGAAAGCCAAAGGCAATTTTCACATAGTAATAATCCCTACCAAAATAGTGTGTCCGAGTAAAATAATAGAAAAATTGTTGAGAGGGATAGGAGAATGTTGGAAGGTAGAAGCATTCTGAACACATTTTATGCTAAATAGATACATATATTTATTTACTTAGTATACGTAAAAAAAAATTGTGAAAAATATGAGTCTATTTTAGATGCAGTGCAAGAAACCCTAGTTTTACTAATTTAAAATTATTTGGTTGCATTACTTATGCTCATGTTCCTTCTAAATTAATGAAGAAAGTTAGATAATAAAAGTGTGAAATAAATTTGTATTGTCTATTATGTGGAAACAAAGGCTTATAGGTTTTATAATCCACAATTTAAAAAACTATTCGTTAGTTGTGATGTGACTTTAAATGAAAAAGGAAAACGAGTGTGCAATCAAAGTGTTCAACATGAAAATCCAAGAATTGTTATACAAGAAGATGAATATTCTATCTCTAACAATCTAGGTAAAAGGCCAAATAATTCCTAGACTACATCCAAAAAATTGTCTTCTCAAACTTCAAGTATTATTTCAAGTCCATGTTGTCCTCTAAGGAAGGTTGAATAACTAAATGGTGGTCATGGATATTTTAAATTTTGACTTGATGTATTAGATTGAATAAGAACCAATATATTTTGAGAACGTAGGAAAATATGAATCATGGTGGAAAATAATTGATGAAGAGATTGTAGAAAATAAGAAGAAGGAAACACTATAGCTTGTGTATCCTTATACAAAAAGGGAAAGTAACTATGGTCAAATGGGTGTACAAAAAAAATTATGCAGTAGATGGAACCATACAAAAGCATAAAGAAAAGTTATTAATAAAAGGGTATGCTCAACAGTGAGGTATTGTCTACAATTTAACATGTTTTGCTATTGCAATATTAGATAGAACAAGAAATAATTTGATATTAAAAAAACAATATAATTATCTGGTAAATTTGATCTGAAATCAACCTTTTGGAATGGTGTATTGAAATAATATGTCTATGTTTATCAGCCATAAGGATATGATGATGTAGGAAATGAACACAAAGTCTATGGATTTCAAAAAGGATCTTTATGGACTTAAACAGGCTCCAAGAGCATGATATATCTGAAATTGTCATTATCTTATGAAAACGGATTTAATAGAAGAGAAGGCAAACCCACAATATATATCAAGTCTAAGGACAATTATATATTCATTACTTTCTTAAATCTAGCTGACTTGCTATATACATCGTCAAGTGATTTGTTGGTGGAAGAGTTGAAACATGGTATGATCACTGAATTTAAGGTGACTTATTTGGGATTTTTGAATTATTTTCTTGGAATAAAAGTAAGTAAAATCAATGATGGTATATTTATTTTACATGAAAAATATTCTATATATCTTCTTCAATAGTGGAAAATGGAAAATAGTGAGCCAATGACAACACTAGTGAATAAAAATGGAAAGTTTTAGATAGAAGATGGAGCTAAAACTGTAGATGCTAAATCCTATAGGAGTTTCGTAGGTGTTTGGTAGGAAGTATTATGTATCTTACTAACACTAGACTTGATATTGTTCAAGAAGTAAGTGCGATTTCAAGATTCATGCCAAGTCCAAGTAATATTCATTTTGGAGGAGCAAAATAAATTTTGAGGTAACTTGATGGAACATTAAATTTTGGTATGTGGTATGTTTCAATAAATTATTCTGAATTTGTTGTTTATATAGATAGTGATTTAGTTAGATTCCTTGACGATTCCAAAAGTACTTCACTTTAGGTTTTTAGCCTAGGAGCTATTGTAGTATCATGGTATTTATTGAAAGAACTAACTCTTTCATTATCTACTACATACTAGAGTATAATGTAGGAGAAACAATAACATGTGAATAAATTTGGTGAAAGAGAATGTTAATAGATCTAATGAAATAAAAATAAGGTAATACAATTATTTATTTTGGTAACATATCTACAATTTTTCATAAGTAAAAGTCTCATTTTTATAGTCACACAAGGGATATTGATGTCTAATATCATTTCATGGGGGATTAAGTGGGAAAACAAGAAACTCAAATCAAGTTTTATAAAATAAATGATCAACTAGATGTGATTTTTCATAAAACACTACTAAGGGAGAAGTTTTATTTTATGTAGACTATTCTTTGAATCACCTCACTAAGCCTTAAGGGGGAGTGTTCAAGATTATTTTTAGTTATAACTACTGAAAAATTAAATTGTTACAAACTTTTTTGTAAATTAGTATTAGAAAATTTGAGTGTTATGTGGGAACGAAAGTTCAACAGACCCAAGGGTAGATATGAATTTATTTGTTTTTCTATGAATATGAAAAATAAGAAGAAGAGAAAATAATCCCATCCTCTGAAATTTTTTATTTATAGGGTAAAATTTTTGTATGAATTGTATTTTATAAATATTTCCATCCTCTCATAATTTATAAATCCCTTAATATTTGTTTCTTCAACTTCAATTGATGGAATAGAAATACCCTTATTCCAAATTATATTTACATTCCACTCCTAAAGTTTTGTAAAATTCATTCCTTCCTTCATACAATGGATTTTCTCGCTACTACTATTGTCATTCTTCGATTCATGGAAATCTTATTTAAAAAATAACAAAATAGAATATGCAATAGAATATAAAATTTATGCTTCTATTGCAACAAGAACATATTCTGCCACATTCTCCTTCCCTTCTTGTATATCATTGGAAAATAAAACCTTTGCAGTTTGGCTGCCCATTTCTATTTCTATTTTAACAAAAATATTTTTTCCGAAAAGTACTTTATGCTATTATGTTAATTTTTGAATTTAAAGTGTCTCCGAATGATATATTTCCACCATGTATTTATTGCATGTGCAAGTACTTCTATTCCCATTTCTTTTTTTGGTCATGTAAGAGTAGAACCTTCAATTAGCCAAACAAAGATTACATATGGTACACGTCTTTACAAGTGTAAATACCAACACAAGACAAACCCGTTGATGATCAACAAACAACAGGGTTAATAGAACCCAAAACCTTACATTCATAACCAAAAATAGGCCCCTGGTCGATATTCTTAAGTGTTCATATTGTTGATCTCTCCTCAATTTTATCGTTCAATTCTTACCGTTCAATCTCCCCAATTCTTATACCTTAATTTCCACTGTCAATCTTACCTTCAATCAGATGGTTGATAATCTCTCCAAAGCTGAGTTCCACCGTCAATCTTACCATCAATTGGATTGTTGATAATCTTTCTGTCAAATGAGCTGCATAAGGATCTTACACTGTAGATCAAAACTCAATTGATCTGACAGTCCTCAAGATATTTCTTTCGAAACTTCAAAACACTGACCTGATTAACGAAGCTGATATAGATTATAACCTTTGTCTATTAAAATTTCCGGTCCACTTGTGAACCTAACCACAAATCATTTTTAAAACCTGATATCCATTAGATATCAAAGGCCATCAAATCCTATGGCCTGCGGCCCTTCAACTAGCAAGTTGTTTATCACATCCTTAACCACCATAATTGACTATGACATAAGCATTGACTATGGAATCAATAGTTAGGATTTACTACGGCACTTCAACTATGCTGTACGACTTCTGCTCTTTCATATTCCCGCTACCCTTCCTCCTGCTCACTATTCTGGGAGTACTTCATGTCTTTGGCCACCTGTTGCTGAAAACCTTCGCTCAATTTACCAAAGGGTATAGAATCCCAGTCATACCAGATATAGCTTTCCTTGCATATCACTCCTTCACTCGCCGGATAATCAACTAACATATTGGCTTTCCTTCGCACATGAACAAAACTGACGGTTCTCAATGTTTGCAAGTGGGAATGGATACGCTGGAATACCTACGAGAGCCTCCACTACTTCGACACATTTCCAGGTGCCACTCCATTACACATTTTCTTGGCCACATTAATGACCAATTCTGAGTCAGCTTCGATGATGGTGTTGTGTATATTTGACTCCATCAGTATTTCCAGGCACTGTTCTAAGGCCATGAGCTTTGCCATATTATTAGTGGTAGTCCCCAAATGAATGTGGAAGATATCATTTATGCTCCCTTGTTCCTCTCTTATGACACCTCTAAATCTAGCCATCCCTAGGTTGCCCTTAGAGGCCCCGTGTATGTTGATTTTCAAAAATCCATGAGGAGGCTACTAGATATCTTTACCAGTAGTTGTTTTGCTCACACCTGTGACAGCACCTTAGGGAACAAGAGAATGGAGACCCAACTGCCATACTATGCAAGCATCCTGGGGCAAAGGGGGGTCCTTGGGAATTTCTTTATAAGGGCTCCTACTGTATCTTTGATCTGTCGAGAATTTAGATAGTGATATTCTCGGTCGAGCCTGCTTTTATCTTGAAAATCTTTCCATTGCATTCATTCCATACATCCCAGATAGTAAAGCCTAGAACTAGAGTCCAAGCCTTGTTAATGATTTCATTACCTGGGAAGTCTTTCCTCCAACTCTTCAATGTGTTGGTGATGTTGAGTTTGTCCCTATAAGTTTTCCTGAAGATTGAGGCTACCTAATCACACAAGGTAGAGGTGAAGGGGCAGAGATTTAGTAAATGTTCCATCGTTTCTTCCTATAAGCCACATAGATGGCATTTGGATGGGCCAACAAATACCCTTTTTAGAAGATTCTCCCATCTGAGAAATTTCTTTTGGTGAACCAACCACATAAACAACTTGACTTTCATCCATTGCGAGTTCTTCCAAAGGTCACTCCAAACCTGGTCAGGGTTTGGATAATACAAACCTAGGGCCATGAATTTAGCTTCTTTGAGGTTAAAGGTACCTTCAGTGTTTCAACCCCATCTCAGCTGGTCATAGAGGAAGACACCAAAATCTTCCTCTTCTACAAGTCAAGAGCAAGGGAATTCACCTGGGATTTCAAAGGGCTCTCATCACTGTAACCAAGATTCTTCCACATTCTCAATTTACCATTGTCCCTTACTTGATACCAAAAGTCACTTACCATAATTAAACATTTGTTGTGAGTGTCATTTTTGAGAGTATCTAGTTCTTCTCTAAACAAATTTGGTTCCTACTGCCAGTTATCCTCCCAAAACCTTGCAAGGTTCCCAACTCTCATCCCCTAGAAACTATGCTGCTGGACAGTGGCTCTATTCTCCCAATCAAGGTTCCAAATATGGGAGCCCTTGATGAACCTTGACATTCTAATATGATCCCTCTCCTTCCAATTATTTTTATATTTCTGCTTCCAAATCTTGGCCGAAGAGGTTGTTGATTCCTTGAGCCACCTCGACCAAAGATTATCTCCCAAAACTCTGCTAAGGATTTCAAGGTCATCAAGCCCCAAACCCCCATGCACCTTAGGTTTGAAGAGCTTGTCCCAAGCTACCGAACCAAACTTCATTTTCTCTTCCCCTTTTCCCCAAATAAAATCTCATTGAATACTCTTGATTTGTTGCATAACTCCTTTCGGAGAAGGAAGAGATGAAAACATGAAAATGGGTATAGCGAGCAAGGCAACCTTTGTAAGCCCAAGACGCCCCACTAAATTCAAAGACTTGTAGGTCCATTTCCTGACTTTATCTTGAAGTTTATTAGTTATCGGCTCCCACACTCCCTGGATGAGAGGTTTGTAAGTAAGAGGCATTCTAAGGTACTTGGAAGGTAATTGATCCCTTTGAAACCCAAGAAATCTAGTGAGGTTCCTCTGAACAACAATGTCAGTATTGATAAAAAAACCTTTGATTTGTCAAGGCTTACCTCTGTACCAACGGCCAACGAAAAGTTGTTTAGGATTTGTTTTAAATCTCTGACTTCATTGACCGTAGGAATGCCCTATAGCATTGTGTCATCAACAAATTGTTGATGAGTCGAGGCAGCACCATTCAAGGTATGTTTCAGGCCCTGGATTCTTCCTTCAGGATATGCCATTTTGATTAGTCTGCCTAGCCCTTCCATGATGAGAACAAAGAGGAAGGGGGAGAGCGGATTCCCTTGTCTAGAGGGAGAGCCATTAAGCATAATGGAGAAGCTAGTCATGTATACAATGGCCATAATCCACCTTATCCAATTGTGGTTGAAACCATAAGCTCTTAGCACTTCCCTGATGTAGGCCCAACTTATCCTTTCATAAGTTTTCGCTAGGCCTAGTTGCATGATCATACCAGCTTGCTTATTACTCTTAAGAGAGTGTACCACCTCGTGAGCTTGTATGATGTTGTTGAGAATCTGTATTCTTTCCACAAAACTAGTTTGCTCCTCTGAAACGAGAGGAGGAAGAAGAGGCTTGAGTCTGTTAGAAATGACTTTGGATATAATTTTGTACACCACATTGCATAAGGCTATGGGTTTGAATATATCGGTTTTCATGGCCTTTTCCTGCTTTGGAATTAAAACTATGAAAGAGGTGTTAAGAGCTTTCAAAATAGCTTTGGATCTTCTAGATTCTTCCACAAAATCAAGGATATCTTGTTTGACTATTTTCCAGAAAGCTCTGAATAAATCCACATTGAAACCATCAAGGCCAAGAGCTTTCCCATTTTCCATTTCATTGATAATTTCACTAACCTCCTCTCGAGACACTGGCCTGTTAAGATTTTGGTTTTCTTCCCTGGTTGCAATCTTAGGAATAAACTTTGTGAATTTGATAATGAATAGACATTTGCTGATGAGAGGATCCTCTACTATGCTCAGGAAGTGTTGAACTAGGACAGATTATATTTCTTTGTGAGATACAAGCTCTTTCCATTGAGAATCTTTAAGTTTGGAAAGTTTGTTGTGAGATTTATGATCCAAGGTTGATCTACAAAAAACTTTGTGTTTCTCTCTCCTTCTCTAATCTGCTACACCCTTGACTTTTGTCTCCCAAAAATCTCCTCTTGCATGCATCGATCTTCCCATTCATTCTGAAGAGAGCCAGCCTGAATTTTTCATTCCTCGGTAAAACCCTCTAAGGTGTTGATCTAATTAACCTCCTAGAGTTTCTCCTCAACTTATTTTTTGGATTTAAAAATATTTCCAAACTCTTTTTTGTTCCAATATTTAGGCCTAGATTTGATGTGTTTGAGTCTCTACTACAACATGAACATTTTAGTACCTTGAATGGTCCTATCTTTCATCCACCATTTGTCAATATTTCTAGTGAAGTTAGGGTGAGAGAGGAAGATATTTTCAAACCTAAGAGGTTTGTTCCTCGGTGTACCCATAAAATTAGCTTCAAGCTCTACAGGCTAGTGGTTCGAACCTCCGAAGGGGAGGATTAAATCTGAGATATCAAGTCCTCTGATAAGGAGGTCATATGAGATTATGAATCTGTCTAATTTAGACATGACTTGAGAAGCCCATCCCCTCTTATTATTCAAAGTAAAGGTGCCATTTACTGTTTTGGTGTCTACTAGCCACATGTTATTCATGAAGTTCTAAAAGGCAATGGAGTCCCTGCCTAGTTTTCTGATACTGCCTTTTTGCTCTGTAATGGATCTGATCATATTGAAATCCCCTGCTAGAATCCAGGGCATAACAGGATATTTCTCCCTCGGTTCTTGAAGGAAGGTGAGAAGCTTAAGTTTTTCTTCTAGTTTTTGAGGACCATAGACATTAGTTATCATGTAGATATCCTTATCCCCAAAAGGTTGAATCACCATCGATAGATAATTCCTAGAAGCTTCAACATCCAGGATTCCAAGTTTTTGAGGATCCCATAGAGTAAGAATCCCACCCACCAAGTTATCCACTTTAACCTATAGATACTCATACTTGATTAACCATTTGCTATGTATCCTTATGATCTTGTCCATCGAACATTTTGTTTCCTAAATAAAAACCATATCTAATTTTTTTTCTTTTATTCTACTACTAAGATTTATTTCTTTCCTTTTACTTCCTATAACCCTAATGTTCGAGGTTGCAAGCTTCATTAAGAAACGTTTGTAAAGGAGTAACTAGGAAGATCCCTCATCTTACCTGAGTTAAAATAAGTTTCCCACATTCAGACAACAACTCATTCTGTTTTTTTTCTTCCTCTTTTCCTACTCATGCTCTTGGAAGAAAGCATCGGTGTATCCTCCATCATTTTCACTGCCATATTCTCCTAGCTGTCATGGTTTATTTTGACTCTAAAACACTTTTTTTTGTGATCTCTAGAGGAAGATCTATTGTAATCTATCAAACTCCTCTTTTGGTAGAGAGTCTACCCCTTTCGTGATTCCCTGCTCCAAAACTTTTCTAAATCTAAATTCTACCTCTTTAGAATCTCCTGTAGTTCATGATCTTCTATTCGTGCCTCATTTGGGGTCATCTCATTGTCCCTACTAAGCTCCATCATGCTCGGAAAATCATTCATTTGTTCGCTATTTTTTTGTATATCCCCCATAACATCATCATTTTCCTTCTTTGTGGGAATATTCTCCGATTCCTGGTTCGTCCCATTGTTTCCGACTCATTCTTCTAAGATCTTGAAACTATCATGGTTAGGTTGTCCGTCTTCAATAATTTTCTTTTGGTACCACTTGCCTCCTTTCCCTTTACCCCCAACCTTAGTAAAACCTTTGGGATCCTTGCATGTAGTGGCTTTCATATTGCTCTCCAGCTTGTTCATTGGGCAGTCCCTGTATAAGTGCATGTGTTCATGGCACTTATGACACCTAAATTGGATGTGTTAATAATACATTTCCTGCAACCATTCCTCATCATATACTTCTAAAATTATTGCATCCGGAAGTGCCCCAAATAATTCCATTTCCACACATATCCTGGTGAAGGAAGTGTATTTTCCTCTTAGAGTAGCATCTAAGATCTTTATAAAATTTCCTAGTTTGTTGCTGATAGCCTTTAGAGAATCTAATAGCCAATAATCTAAAGGGAGGGAGTAGAGTCTTATCCATACTAGTACCAAGGATAAAGTTTCCCATTTTCGGACAAAGTCCATTACCCATGGTCTCATGTAAAGGCCTGCAGAAGCGTAAAAATAGGTCCTCCCTTGAACACTATATCTTTATCCTATAATCTTTTGAAGACCACCATGAATAAGCCCTTGGACCCAAGGTGAATGTCGATTTTCCCCTTTGGTTTCCAATGTTTCCTTATCTATGCTTACAAATCCTTCTCTGTTGGTCAAATCCTCCATAAATTTACAGATAACAACATATTCCGCCATGTGTTCTCTGTGCAGCTACAACACCGGGTCACATAAAATGACTCGAGCAATGATGGTTGACTTGGGTTTATAGGCCCCTGATGTACTCCAGGAACAACTTTCTGACTCCTAACCTCTGCTCTCTTCTCCTTACTAGCTTCCTCATGATTCTCGTCTTTTCCTTGAGGTACATTGGTTTCTGATTTTTCTTTATTCATAGCCTCTCCTCTAATCTTTGTTGGTTTCTTGAAGCGATGCGATCCACCTCCCTTGCTTCTATCCACAACAACTTGACTGTAGGAGGGAGCCAAACTCCCTCCTCCGCACCCGACCATGGTGACCAATGACAAAACCCTAAAGCAAAATGCTAGTTCTTGAGCAATCAAAAACCTGCATCTACTCACAAGTTGACTCAACTTCCATTCCCAATTCATATGTTTATTTTAGAAAACATTTTCCCTTGAATTACTTTATTTTAAACCAATGGTCTCCCTTCCTACATCAACATTTCTTATCATGATGCATCACATTCTATTACGAATGGTTTCTCAAAATAGGTGTTTCTGATATTGGTGTAGAAGACAAGGAATCCTTTAAGAGATAGAATTCAAAAATATCTTCATCATTCCATAAAAATATTTTTTCTTCAAGAGAGACACGATTGGCCAACAATGCATGCAAAATTTGTAATAGATTTCTAATAGTTGCCTATAAGTCTAAAAATCCTCCAAGATCGTTGGTGATTTTAGAAATGGGCCATTTTATAATAGCTTGGATGTTCACTGGTCCACCTCAACTCTTTTATTTGAATCAATATGACCCAAATAATGTGTTTCTCCAAAAAACACATTTGGATATTTTTATGTATAAATGATTGTTCCCAAGGGTTTATAGAACTTGATCTACATGTTTAATATTATCTTCCAACCTTTTTATAAAAATAAGAGTATCATGAAAGAAAAAAAACATAATTTTTGTAATTTGGGATAAACAAATTTGTTAATAAGGCTTTAATAAGTATCGCGGGAATTAACTAACTAATGACCAAGAACTTATAGCTCCTTTGATCTTCTCTAAAATGTTGTTTTGGAAGTCCTATATCTATCATCAGATCTGGTGGTATCCTAATTTAACATCAAAATTTCAAAAGTAAGAAACTTTTTTGAGATAAAATAATTTACTTGGATAAATAAGGACATCATTATATCAATGTGGAGTTCATGAGCTAAAGTACACAAATTGTGTTTGAAATAATTTTGTTAGAATTTTCCTAAGGTGTCCATTAAATAATAATTCAAATTCTGAATAAGCTTAAGAAGGAACATAATTTAACAAACATATATATTGAGAGGACTCTATTAATGCTAACCAAATAATTGCAATGGAAAACTAAATTTTCAGACTTCATATTAGAGGCACAATAAAAACTATCTTCACTTAATCAATTTCAATGGAAGATAAAATTCTAAACTAGCATTGTAACTTTCAAAGAAAAACAACTAATCCGAAAAACAACTAATCCTTTCAATCTAGGGTTATGAATATTTCATAGGTAGAAAATTAGGTTATAGATATCATTCCTCAATGGATCCGAAAACAATACTTGGTTTACTTGTTGGCTTCTAATTTTATGGCATTCATGCATCAAACAATTTTTTTTGTTTTAACAAAAGCAACTTGGTTAAGTCTCACTAGTCATTAACATTGATTGGGGTGTTGACGGCTAGAAAAATAGGCTATTATGTATCTATTCACCGCTTGTGGTTTAAAGAGATTTGAAATAATAATCTCAAGACCACTCCAATCCTTCTAAGGAGAATCTTTAGACTTGTTGAGAAAGGAAGCTCTACGTGATTAAAGAAACGTTTGTCGAAATATAAACGTAAAGACTAAAATACACATATTAAAGAAAATCAATGGAATTTTTTACGAGGAAGTAATGCATATGAAAATAAGATATCTGTGCACATAAAAAATTAGTGTACACGCCATAATTCGGGGACCTTCCATACATTGGCTTCCATGCACAATAAAATATACTAATTTTAGAAACTCACTGCCACTCTATATTAATAATAGAAGTTAGTACAAAAACTAGTTTAATGTTTCTCTATATAAAGGAATCCCATCCGTTAGTATCCACTCGTTATATATAATTATAGAAAGAAAAAGTGAAAATGAGATATGAATGTTCTTGAATTAGGGATAGCATTGATTTATATCTATATATAATTAAATGGATTTTTGAAACAATCCAATAGCTTCCCAAACACATTTTATTTTATTTTTTTAAGATGAGGCTAAAATTTCTCCTTTCTTGTTACATGATTCTCTTGTTGCTACAATGTTAATTGGACCTTTTTATTCAATCTCTATAAGATGCAACTGGAAATCAACCATTTTTTCAACCCAATTATCTAAACTCATGATTTTTTTTTTCTCAAAAATGTTTGAAAGCATATTGTTGTAGCCCCTAGAGATAACCCCTCGGTTGAGAAGAGACCAGTGCCTAGGACATCTTGATGAATGCTTTGAAGATCAACTCAGAGTCTATATCACACTCAATGTTTATCATTTTTGAGAGAAAATTATTTTGGAACCTTTCCTAAGAAGAGAAATACAAAAGAACGATGTAAAATATTACCACCTCTAGGCACTCCTCAGCTTTGACTCTAGCTTCCTCCTTCTGGACAACTTTAGAGATCTACATGATAGTGGTCACTCTATCTACCACATCAATGTGTTTCAGATGACTGAGTGGCCTCGCATTCATAAATTGAACGAACTTTTTCGTAATATGGGAGTTATTTTATCCGTCCTCTTTAGCTGATAGGGTGAATCCTTCATAATATTTGATTATAATTAGCTTTTCATCCATCAAGGTTATGTAGTCCCAGTGGTTCCTTTCAAATTTCCCTTTAACTCAGAGATCTCTTAGTTTAACGTTTGTAGGTTATTGTTGATGATGTCTGCATTTGTCTCCGCAGTGTCTAGTTGCTTATCCTTCTATGTTAGGCTTCTCTAGGAAACATCTAGATCATTATGAACCCTTTCAAGTTCCCCTTATGAAAGCTGAATTTTAGTAAGGGTTTTAGTGAGATGTTCAGCTGGATTTTTAGGATCTTTAGGTACGATCACTACACATATATGTGATTCTATTCTCATTTGCAGCTCGACTACCGGCTGCTTAAGGGCCACTATTTCATTATTCCTTTCAATGAGCTCTTTGGCTAGGATGTACTTCTCTTCTTCAACCTGCACAAGCTATTTAGATTGAACATGCTCACTAACTGGGATCGTCAATATATGCCTTAACTCCTAGATTTATGTTTGGAAACTTTGAAGGAGGGCTTCGAAAGTAGTTTATTCTTTGGATTCACACCTATCTTCCAAAGCAAATCCTTGAAGCTCACATTCCTTATGTGGAGATCCCTGGAGTTGGCTCTTTCTTGATTCAACCTAGTTGCAGCCTTTCCCAGTAGCTTGTTAGGTCTCTATACTACTAGTGTAACCCCTTATTGTTATTAGTGCAACCCCCTTATTATATTGTTGTGCCCTTACATTATTATTGTTATGTCGACTCTCATTATATTATGACCTCTTAACTCCTATATATAGAAAGGAGGTCTTGTCATTTGTATCATCCAAGAATTGCACATTTGCGTAATCTAAAGGAGGTTTCCCCCTCAAAGAGGCTGATTTCTAAGGTGTTGATCTTTCTTTTCTATCTTTTTGTGAGCTGGTTTCATAACATTTGGTATCACATCTTTGGATTCTAGGGTTTCGCTGCTCAAAATAGGCCTTCATGGAATTTTTGCTATAACATTTTTTCTATGATGTTTCAAATGATAAAAAAAAACACCCATTTGAGACGAAGTCGTGATGAATCTCAGGTCTGAATTTCAAATATTGTCTCACTATATTGTCGGAGATATGATATGAGGAATTTAGGGTTTTTTCAAGCTCCAAAATTCCATCTCAAAGAGGTCATCGTGAAATTTTCGCTATCATTTGTTTTCGACGAAGTTTTATATTCTGAAATTAAAACCCATTTGAACATAAATATTGTTGAAGCTTGGACCCAAATTTAAGATTTTTATTCACTATATTTTCAGAGCTATGGTCCAAGAAATTTAGGGTTATTGCAGGCCCTCGAATTACATCCCAAATAGGTGCCCTTGGGAAAATAATCATAACTCTCTCTCGGAGTATCTGATTAAAATTTCCTAAAGAGTGACAGAAAGGAGATGAATGGTAGTTTGATTGGTATCATTCTTAGAACCTAAGGTTGAAATAGTGACATGTGGGACTTCGTACAAGCTCACTCTACTAATCCAATCTATAATTAGGTCATCACGGGAGATTGGGCATAACACTTTCTTTAGGAATCCAATTGCAATCAGACTTATGGGGTTGGAAAGAGAAATGAGGGTGCTATCATAGACTAATATTTCATATCATAAAGATCTAAAATTATAGATTTATAGTTGTTTCAAGAACGAGCTCCTAAAATCAAGAAAAAATGATATGAGGAAGTTTAATGGCAAAGATCTGGTAAATTGAATACTACAGTTGGAGAAATATTTTGATCTACATGACGTACAGCTATTACAAAAGGTACATATTGCATCTTTATATTTAGAACCAAATCAATTTGTACGGTATAGAGGGATTTGTTCTGAACCACTTGTCACATGGTCAATTCTCATGGAGGAAATGATAGCACATTATGAGGATACAAATAGCAACAACTTCTTTACACAATTGATAAATCTCAAACAAAAGGGTTCAATGGAAGAGCACATTGAGGACATTAAAAAATTGAATATAAGGGTAAATGATATTCCAAAGAAGTAGAGGATTGACTTCTTCATAGGGACTTTAAAAGATAACATCCAACATGAGGTTCACCATTGGGAAACCAATTCATTGGAGAAGACATACAGGTTGGAAAGAAAAGTGGAAAGAAACATTTTGGCAATAAGGAAGTCTACCCCTCACAACTATAAAGATGGAAGTACCATTTCTCTTAGTCTTGCAATACCTACAAGGTCGACACCAAAATAATAGGAATAAAAAACAACGAAAGGGCTTAGTCACAATCGTGATAGAAAATACATTAAAGGTCATAAGTGTGCTGAGAAGAAATTATTTTACATAGATTGTGAAGAGGAGGAAGAAAAATATCGAGAAACGTCAAAAGAAGAGGATATAAACTAGGAACCAACCTTAGAGAAAGAATAAATGAATCTTACCATATCTTGTACTACATTGGCAGGAATTAACACTCCTCAAACTCTCAAGATAGAAGGAAATATCAAGAAGAAGAAGGTTCAAGTAGTGAAATATCAGGAAGAAACCCTTGAGAAAGAATAAATGAATCCGACCAAATATTTTAATTCATTGGCTAGAAATTACCACTTCTCAAACTATAAAGATGGACGGAAATAAAAAGAAGGAAAAGGTAATAGTGTTGATTGATTCAAGTTGTATCCAACACAAGAGTGTCAAGTGACGGTTGCAAGTGGAGGAACCATAAATTGCACTGGAAAGTGCTGTAATATCAAGCTATTCATGCGACAATATGTATTTAATATCCCAATTCTTTCCATTTGAATGGGTGGTGCTGATGTTGTACTAGGAGTCGAATGGCTACAATCCTTGCGTATAATAGCGTTTAATTTTCAAGAACTTTTCATGATTTTTTTCAGAAGGAAAGGAAGTTGAATTAAGGGTGTATTATATGGAAATCGGGAAAGGTAATCAACTCTAACAGAATGACAAAGCTTCTAAGGAAAGAACGATGAGGTGTAATTACACAATTATGTTAGCTAAAGGTTCCACATCAAAATCATCTATTTCTCGAGATCTCCAAAAGGTCTTGGATAATCATTCTAAGGTATCTGAGATTCCCAAAGGCCTCCCACCTATTCGTGATCATGATTATGCTATTCATTTGATTCCAAGAAGTGTTCCTCCAAACATCAATCCTTAAAGATATCCATATTCTCAAAGGCATGAAATTGAACGTATGGTTTCATAAACGCTAGAGTTTGATATAGTTATCCAACCAAATTATATAAAAAAATAAGGGATGAATGAAATAATAACGAAGCAAGGTGGGAACTCATTCAAAATTTGCAGAAGATCCTAGTTCAGAAAATGTCAC
Organism: Pinus taeda; assembly: GCA_000404065.3. Taxonomy (NCBI): domain Eukaryota; kingdom Viridiplantae; phylum Streptophyta; class Pinopsida; order Pinales; family Pinaceae; genus Pinus; species Pinus taeda. Next base: position 44,396 of record APFE030316346.1, on the reverse strand, counting down.
CAGAACTTGACAAGGAAGGAAAAATCATATTAGAACCTGAAGGAGTCATAGAACAAAGAAATTGACAACTACGAAATCAATCAATTTCATAGTATCTCATCAACTAGAAGAACTTACCCACTAAACATTCCACATGGAAGGATGATAATCTTATACAAAAGAATACAAATCTACTCAAGCATTGAAGAAAACACTTTTTGATGGAGAAGGGCATGTTAGGTCCATATACTACTAGTGTAACCCCTTATTGTTATTAGTGCAACCCCCTTATTGTATTTTTGTGCCCATTTAGTACCCATATTGTTATTCTTGTGTTCCATAGAAGCCCACTATTATTATTGTTGTCCCCTTACATTATTATTGTTATGTCTACTCTGATTATATTATGACCCCTTAGACTCCTATATATAGAAATGAGGTTTTTTCATTTGTATCATCCAAGAATTGTTCATTTGTGTAATGTAAACAAGCTTGCTCACTCGAAGAGGCTAATTTCTAAGGCATTGATATTTCTTTTCTATCTTTTTTTGAGATAGTTTGATAGCATAGAGTCTCAACCTTGTTGATAGTGATTTTTTTACTATTGAGCTTACTATAGAACATCACTCCAACCTACCTATGGAAATTTATCTTGTCTCGCAAGGGAACACTTGTTAAATCGAGTGAAACATCCAAGGCTTTGAACTGAGAACCTGAAGGAAAATATTGTGCTAGTGGATGCTACAGTGAAGATTTCATTTGATTTATTTGTAAATCCATAGTAGCCAATGGTTTGGTTAGGTATGGAACTGAGCGAGATTCCATTGTACATTGCATCTCCTCCCTCACCTTCGTATATTTTTGTTCAATGGCCTTTCGAGTAGGCCAAATTCACCTAGTAATAGTTGCACTTCCTTGTGCTCCTAAAATAAATACCTCTAAAGTGCATGAGGAAATAGTCTATGATGGATCCTCTAAGGTCACTTGGAAACACAATTTATCTAGTCTTATTTCCACTATCATGGTTTCAAGTTACTCTACTTTTGTCTCTTGCATTTTTTCCTTTTTACCTGCATGTACATCCTCCATCTTTCTATCTCTAGTTTGGTCCATGGTCCTCTTTTGTTCTTTATTGTTGGTTAAGAGAGTCTTGATCTCCATCTTTGTATTCATAGGAGATGAATCAAGGTTATGTTTCAATTCGATCTCAGGTGTATACTCATGTTCATAAGTTGAAGATTTTATCTTCTCCCTCCTTTTGGAAATGACAACATGAGGGTCATAATGCCATACATCCCCCGAGTCAAAATTCATGTTTTTGAGTAATAATTCAACTACTTTGAAGGCATGCGTGGAATTAACAACAAAAATCCCCACAATCCTTCACAATTTAAACATATGTCCCTTCTTTTTAGGGACAAAGTTGAGCTAGTCCTAATTCAGGCTCCCCATGATGAATTCTAGAGAAAATATACTCATTCGGCATGGATACAGGTAGGTGGTAAGGGGGAAGTTCACAACCATAAACCCTAATCTCTATGTGATCCTAAAAAAGTTACCAGTCCACTACCCTAGTAAATTTCCTAAGCTAGAGAATCTGTTTTTGTTGGGGGAGAACTCTAGGGGGAGAAAAAGCACGGATAATCTTATATGCAATGACCATATAAGATTATATAAATTGAAAGTAACGATTAGAATCTGATCTCTTCCTAACAACAATGTCCTAGTCGAACATACATTTCTTCTGCTTGTTACATGTCATTAGCCTAAGGTCTAGACACTCAAACTCATCCACATAAGTGTATACAAAAAAATAGAATATCATTGAGTAGTATCTGAAATAGGATGTGGTGAGAAAATGGCACAACTAGAATATTATAGCCTCAGATCAGTAGTTTGGACTATCAAATAAATGGTCACGCTCCATCATTTTCCTTAAAAAACCCAAGGTCATTTTGCTTTCTATGTTGGAATTATCATCTCCTAGAAGATGAGAAGTTAGCGATAGGATGGGTTGGATGGGTTCAATTAAGAGGGTGATAGTGAAGCTCTCATCCACACGAAGATATTGTAGGCCAAGGGCTAGGACCATTGGTAGGAAAGATTGTTGCTCATTAGCTAGGAGGGGATAGTAATGATAAAATAGTGTGATGTTAGTAAATTGTTGGGGTTCGAAAGAGTTGCGGTAAAATAAGGCCTTTTGAATTGGCTTTGGGGTTACCTATAGGATTTTGGTCCTAAACAAGGAAACAAAGCAATTTTTATTTTCAATTTAGGTTGCAGTCAACCAGGAGACGAATTTAGGAAATTGGTGCATGGAGGGTGTTATTTAAATATATAAGTCAGAGTCAACTACCCAGAATTGGTCTTCCCCTGTGACGTGGTTTCCATACAGGTCAAGATGAAGGTCAGGATGGTGGTAGCCATAGGTAGGGTCAGAAATTTGTGCCTCTATGTCCATGAGGGGGTCGATGCTAAAGGAGGGATTGGCCCCATAGGCCTTTGGGGTTTTAGTAGCTTCCTTCTTTATATTTTATGAGTATCAAAATAATTCACAGGTGGACATGAGAAAATGGTTACCTGGTTGTCATGGAGCAGGTCGAAAATGACATTGGGAGGCGATAATTGGCCATCCAACATATCAAATAATGTTTTGGATAGGCGATTGACAGAAGAGCTCACACTAAGAGCTGAGAAAAAAGTTCGAAAATACTAGGGAAGGATTTTATAAGTGGAGTGAGTGAAATGGTCAACTTACACAAGATGGTGTCATGAGAGGAACACGTGGCTAAGTGAGATTGGGAAATTATGGGGGCAAGTGGATACAAGTGAGGGCCAGTGAAGTTACCATTTTACCTTTTGAATTCAATATCACATGAAAAGTCGCATGTAGATTGGTGCATGTGGCATGTGGTCCCCACTCCCACCATCCTTCAGCGGGTCTCAGAGCTAGAGGATGGAGCCCATGCTCTCCCACCAGAATTAATATTGACCATGAGATCCACGTATGACTTTTCAACTCTAGGGGGGGGGGGCTGTACTTAATTACGGCTCACATAGGTTATCCCCCCGAAGAATTTCGAAGGGGTGGTCGACCAAGGATGGATGATGATCCACCCAGAAATTTCTTGACCTTTAACCAGCGACGTTCTTTGGTGCAAAAACACCTATATTCCTTGTTGTTCTTTGTCGACAGGGGTCTCATGAGCAGTGTCTATGCTTCCAAACCTCCCACTATAGATCTAGACCCCTGATCGTGCCCCTTGATCAGTGATTTAATTTTCTTTTGATTTAGGGGCCTTACCAATGATTTCTCAGCTGATTTAAAAGACATTTTTAGGTATGATCCCTCACTCTTATCTATCAACTTAATAAAAATGATGATGAAGGGTAAAAACATGTCTAAATGAAGGAAGGTTTACCATATTAATTTATTTCATGTAAAAGTTAATAAAAGATTGAATTTCCAATATTTTTTTTTTTAAATCATAAAAACTAAAAAAAATAATGAAGACACATTTTTATGGTAAATCTCCATAAAAGGAAATGGATATGGTTGAAATGGAAAAGGCTTATGTTTCTTTTTAATCACAAATTTCAATACCAACCCATTCCCGAAGGAGAATTTATTGCATTTCCATGTAGAATCAAATATGTGTTCCTCCATCCATAATTTATATAGATTTTTCTCCCCCATAAGATATCATCCACATTATATGCGAACCCTCTTTGAAATGAATTCCTTCATTTTTGCATCAACATGTTTACTTTGATACTTTGAATTTTAAGCTTTATTGGTTGCCTTTGCCTATACCACTTATATGCCCGATTAGCCAAAATGGCATTCTTTATTTTTGACCTTTCATTTCTTCATTCATCCAATCATTCTCTTCAATGATTTCCATGCTTTATCTACTGAGTATTTCATTATATGTCTTGATAGAACTCTCCAAAACTTATAAACCTATTACATATGTTTTCAATATTTTATTACTCTTATTATTTTTATTCATGTACACTTTAGAATACAGAAGCAAATATTTTTCCTACTTCGGTTCTTGTGCTAGAATAAGAGATTCCTTCTCAATTGTGATGGTGGAGAACCCTTTCTCTTCTTGTGGTGATAACTTTGTTTCATTTGCGGCTGTAAATGGTGGTTGTTATTCAGGGCATTCCTGCACAAACTATATGTAATCATATAGAATTTGTTTTTTCTCATCAACTTCTCATGTTGATGTAGTTTAGTGACAAAGTTGGTTCTAGGCCACCCTGCAACCTTGTAAATAATTGCTCTTCTCTTTGGTTTCTCAGTTCACTACTTTAATAAATTTTCTTAGACATTTACATTGTAATTCTTCATTGGTAATTAATGGATTCCTTATCTCTTTTTCTCACTGCCTTGCTTGAATCCTTTCTTTGTGGTTAACCCTATTCTACTTTATCCTTAGACTTATCTCGCGCATCTTCTCTAATGGAATATTCTAGTAATTCACTATTTGTTAGGAATTCTTCCCAACAAATTTATTAATGTTTTCAATGAATTTACTACAATAACATGTACTAATGCACCGTAATATATACTTACATAATTTTTCTTCAAATTCCTTTGATTGGATTTATCCATTTTTGTTAAGTAGTAGGGCACATTGATAGGTTTTTCATCCTTTAAATTTAACGGAAAGAATATGTGATGTAAATATATAAGGATATAGTGCCTCTTAGAAGTTATATACTTTTCAATAACAAAAAGTACATCCTCGCAATGATATTTCATCATAGTTCTTGGGACCCTTATTTCCCAATTGGGTGTTTTTTATTAAGAGTTTTAATTAATCAATTTAATGGGAAATCATTTTGTATAGATCTTTTTTAAAATGTCGTGTACCACTTTGACATTGTGGCATTACCTTTGATTATTATATGTAAAAGGAAATTTATTACGAGAATTAGTTCTAGGTATTAATGCAATTGATGTCCATTATCTCTAGATGGGTTCAATCTTTGGGATTTTCATGGAGGGCATGTAGCACTTTTCTAAGTCACATTTTAATTTTGTGAGAACATTTTCATCTTTTTCATAACTACCAAAGAGTAAATTTTAACCAAAACTCTATTGTTAACTTTTTTTAAGAATATTTTCAATTGAAGTTTTATATTTTAATTATTTTAACTTATATTCAATTCCTCCTAATTCGAATGTTATGAATAATTCCTTATACTTTTAGAAATTGTATCCAATTTTCTTAACCATTAAATCCCAAAGACAATGTATACACCTTCAATTGCAAAGGAATACATTGGGCTTACCAATTTATATTCTCATGTACCCAAATTAATGTTGTCAAAATTTATCACACAATCAATGCTTCCTCAATTAGAAACTAAAAGTTGAAAATTTTTTAAGTAGTTATTCAAAATAATTGATCCATTCTCTTAATATTTTATTAATGAATTTATGGATGCTTCCTTACTCAATAATAATAATCACCAATTAACTCATAATATACCCAATGATCCTTAGTGCTTTAATAGCTGAAAATCATTCCAATGCATCAACTGATACATCACACAAGTTTGAATCAACCTTGTTCAAAATTTCCATCTATATTTATTTGTCTTTTAAGTGGAAAATTCCTTACTCAATTATATGTGAAGATAACTACATTTCTTTTCTATCATTATTTTCCAAGGTGAACAATTTTATTTTTTAGAACTTATGGTATTTTGACAATTTTCTTCTACAACGAAAGAACAATTCTTTGGCTCTTCCTTATTCAATTTTCCTTCAGTTATATTTGAGAAGGTTGAGGTAGGGTTGTTTTAACAACCAAAAAATAATATATGCTGCTTATTTATGCTCCCTTTGAAAACATATCTCTAACCTCATTCTTGTAATGAATATGATGAGAGAATTGAATAGATTCCTTAACAGTTTTCAGATGTTTTAGGAAAATATCATGTTTAATGTCATCTTTTATTCCACTCGTGTAAGATTCAAAAAAAATATCATCATGTATGTTATCCATTATGGTAGGCACAATTTTAAATTCTAAATTATAATAATGAATAACACCAATGTGTTTGATTCTTATCAATTGGTTAAAGTAGTATTATTTCCTAGCTTGGTCTTATTGTGCTTCTTCCTCTCTTGTTAAACCTAAAAATAATAAAGGAATGAGAATTCCTTTTAACTACCCATTGATACCATTGATAGCGTTTAATGTCAAAGTTCAATGTTAATCCTTTACTTACAATCCATCATATTGTGCAATTCAAAATATTGTATCTAGGTAAAGACCTATGCACCATCAAAACTATCTAATTCAACCTTTGGTAGGTTCACTCCTTTATGAAACAATCCATGAGTAGCTCCATAAATGGACTTAAACCTACTTGAAAAATTACTATTATTAGCAAGTTGTTGAACTTGAGTGCTACCTTTATTTTCATGAGTTCCTTCAAATGCATTATCAAATTTAAGTAGCCTCATGTTTATGTCTTTTATGTCGTTTTCTTCGATTGCATCCATATTTTTCGCTAATTGTTTGATCTTCTTCTCTATTTCTTCTTTATATTATTCTATATTTGGTTCAATATCCCTTGTAATTTATTATTTCTCCACAACAACATTTCTCCAACTTGGTAAATTAGTACGAGATATATTCTCTTTTTCACTAGTTATGGATGAACCTTCGCGATGTTTAACGGTTGTAGTAGATTTCCCATCTTTCCTTGGAGGCATGTGAGAAGAGAATCATTATGCTTCACTTTGTTAGAATTTTTAGGAACTAAAATAATGGATCTACCAATCCAAATTATGTCATGTCTAACTACGTACCTTTAAAACTTAAATTTGGAGACTATAAATATCTAACCATTTTCTTGAACAGATATTGTTCATATTTCAGTCTTTAAATTGAAAAATTTCATTGTAGTACCTTATATGTATTGTCTACAATTAATTAAGTTTCACCAAACTTTGCTATGCTAAGTGGATGTTATGGTAACCTTCCTAAACATGCTGATTTTTTACCTCTTCGTAGGTTTAAATTGGATAATGTTCCATATGTCCACTTTTTCAAATCCATGTGTGAAATTTCTACCTTAGGTACTTTGGTATATTTATTCAAATCTATAAAAAACTAACAATGTAATTAACCTAGGACTAAATTTATCAAGAAAATTCTAAGATTACTCATTTGACACTAATTTGAAGAGAATTCATAAATCATAATTTCTTTAGTCTTATTTTTTAAAGTAACTCTAGTTTCCTTAATATTCTCAAAATTTCACCGTATAGTGATAATAATAGTGATTTAATAACCATTTAGAAGCCCTAACTTCTACCATGCATATGTAGGTATATGTTTGAAATTATAATGACTACAATACGAAATTTTTAATAGATACTCCCCAATATCTCTTATTAATATCTCTTATTAATATCCGAGCGGGTCCCCAACCAATCCTCTCCCAACCAAAAAAAAATTATGGTAAAAATTCCAATATCACTTGATTGATACTTGGATGTTGGCGTCTCACAAACCTTTAATTTCATTGGGTGTTTGAATCTAGTATTTTGACCAGATGCTCTTCCCAATATGTCTTAAATTGTCTTGAAAATGCACATTAATCATCACAAAGGGAAAATTATGAAAAAAACACCATCATAACTTATTTAAAATAAGTTAACCCTATATTTATATTCGGTAATACAAAGTGTTATAAATCTTAGACTTTAAAAATAACAAGAAACCAATAATTAAATTCCATTGCAAAAATGAAATCGTAATTTACAATAAATACAATACATTTAAATAAAATTCAGTAATCATAATACTATATCCCTTTGGTGTATATATAAAACACCAAAAGTACACAAACAAAAAAAAGACCTTAATGAATTTTGAACCCAAAAAGTTGGAAAACTAGATACATGGTGACATTCTTACGATTAATATTAAAGTTTATACAAATTTTATGATGTTCGTATTGTTTGGTTCACATAAAAGAATGTAAATCAGATAATTAATTTTCCAAAACTATTTGAAATATAATTATAATTTTAGTAAATATATTGTTTTGGAAATAAAGTTGTGTTTGTAATATATATAAGATATATAATTTAATAATTAAAAATTATTTTAATTGGCTTTATTATTGTTAAATGTGAAAGTAAAATTTACAATTAAACTAGAAGTTTAGATTCGTGTAAGTATGCAATGCATTTTAATTTAAGCTATTAAATTGTTTTCAAAATTTTGAATGTTAATTTTATGTTGAAATATTTTAAATAAATTGAGAAGTATAAGGGGATATATTTTAAATAAAATATAAGATTATTAGTTAAATAGATAGGTATTTTTACATTGGAATATATTTTTCATAATTTTAATTTAATTATCAATAATTATTGAGTGGATTGTAAAGATTTAATGTACAAATAATATTATAAAATATTATTAACGATATACACAAATTATGTTGAAACTTATTTCTAAAGTAGTTCTATCATTTTTTTTTCTATTTCAATAAATTTATTAACACCAATTATATATATTTTGGGCATGTAATATTGATAAGCCAAAATATTAACAAATCATATTTATAAATTAAAAATCTCCTTTCCACTATTAACAATATAAGTAATTGTTTTTACACTAACTGTTTTTAAAATAAATATAAATTTAACCTATACGTAACTGTTTTTAAAATAAATATAAATTTATCCTATATTAATTAATATATGACTAATACTATTCGAAAATAATTTATTATTTAATTAGCTTTAATAAATTTTTTTATGTTTTTCAGAATGAAATAATTAGCTTTCAAGATGAAATAATTAAACAAATAATGGAATTAACCATGGATCATTATCTATACCGCCACGACGGGAGACCATGCAAGGTAACATCTAGCTCATTATTAAAGCATTCATTTGAGTTTACCATCTGGCCATCTCCATTAAATCACATAATTTGAATGACATTTCCATTACAGATCCAATGTGGGAGAGTACTAATCTCTTCACTCGGGTGTATGCCAAACGTCACCCACCATTAATGATCATGCATCATTCTGAGAGCAGGTCCTGACTGCGCATGAATGTTTTCATCATTGCCTATCAACAGTCCCATAATTTGGAAATACCTTACCCTAGAGCTCGACTGGCCATCCTCTGAAGGAATTTGGAAATGCATGAAGTAATTCGCCATGCCATTCATTATCAACTTTCTGCTACCTTTTCACAAAGTTCATCTGGTTATCTCATTCATGGAGATTAGGGGCAGTTCTCAATCTCCAAGTGTACCCTCTCCAATTGAATGTCCGCTCATGGATTTTTGGAGGTACGTTTTAGCTAGTAGATCTATTTTGCAGTGACACTAATGTTGAAAACGTAATTCCAACTACGCATCGGGTGAGCAGTGCAGCACCATGAGCGACTTCAGCGATGATCATTTCAGCTTGGAGTGATTCACCTTGGAGCGATTCAGCGATGTGCGATCCGCCGATATCGCATCAGCGAAGTCGCAGGAAGGACTGACAAGGAGGCGTTCATTTGTTGTGATGAGTGGTCGCCGATATCGCATCGGCGTATTGCTATCAGCGTTTCAAGTGAAGCATAACTTTTTACAAATGAGAAATCGCCCAGACCCGACTATGGTATTAATTTCTTTTGATAGATTATCGGGTCCACAGTATTTTCGCAATTGGGGAAACCATGGGTGCACAACTTTAGCATATATGTGTGCCATGCGTTGAAGACTGGACCCGATGGGTTTCCAAAGCCAAATTGAATGATGGTTGAAGCAAAATAAATTTGACGTGAAGTAAAAGTCTCTTTACCGCCGTTTATGTCAGTAAAACAGTAAATGCAAATTCACTGTGGGTTGGTATGTTTTGGTGAAGTTTTTAATTTTATTATTTTTTTATTTCACCGGGAGTATGGGCACAAGTAAATGTCAGTAAAATCATTTAATTTTTATTATCTTCTTTTACGGCAACATGACAAGTGAAAACGTATGTAAGTTTTCTGGTTGTCATATTTAAATGTAATGTTTCATTTTTGGGCTAGGGAGAATTAAGAGAAGGGAAGCACAGCAGTGTGTAAGTGATTTTCTTTTGCAAAAGGATCCACACAGCAGCGTGAGAAATGTATATGTAATTTCCACACTACATTGAATTGTAATTTGGTGAATCCCTCTGTGAGAGAGGAAGATTATAATCTGTAATAGCAATCCTTTTATGAATAGAAATACTTGGTGTATAAAAACTCTACCAGCTGCTCAGAATTTTTTTTATGTTTCCGCTGTGCTAAGATCCTGTGGAGAAACAGAGCATTGTCTCTGTGTGCAAGTTTTTTTTTATTGTTTTTGAGATTTTACCAGAAAAATGACCTAACAGTGGTGTCAGAGCAGGCTTAGGCTCTTTGAAGGTGACAAAGAAGCTTGAGGGAGGAGTCTTTTGTTGCAACAGTAGATCTTCTCCAGCAGAGTGAAGGCTCAGTCAAAAAAATACTCAGGTATTTCACAAAGTTTTTTCTGTGTTGCTGTTGAAGAAACAGTGAGTGGTTTTAAAATACATAGTCAAGAAATTGAAGCATAACTAAGGATGCAAGGAATGGCCATCACAAGCACTGGTATGGGTATGTTTAACACCGAGCTCCCACAGTTTAATGGAAAAAACTATGACTATTGGGCAATAACCATGACAACCCCCAAGATTTATGGGAAATAGTTGAAGAGGGTTTTGAAGAACCAGCAGATGAAAATGAGTTTAATAGATTAACTCCAACAGAGAAGGATGTGTTGAAGAGCAATAGGAAGAAGGATTCAAAAGCCTGTGTGTTGTTGTATCTAGCAGTAGACCAGAGTGTGTTTCCAAGGTTAGGAACAGCTAAGACATCCAATGAAGCATGGCAAACTCTCAAGACAGCGTATCAAGGCATGGCGAAAATAAAGACAGCAAAACTACAGCTGCTGAGGAGAGATTTTGAGAACCTGTGCATGAACGAGTCAGACAATATTGACTCATTCTTCACACATGTGATTGGTTTGGTCACAGAAATGGGGACTCATGGAGAAGTTCTTGAAGAAAGCAGGATTGTGGAGAAACTTTTGAGGGTCCTACCCTCAAAGTTTGATGTGATTGTCACCACCATAGAAGAGACAAAGGATCTCTCAAACTTTTCAGTTGATGAACTCCATGCATCACTCATAACACATGAGCAGAGGTTGAGTAGAAATGAAAACTCATCTCTAGAGCAAGCCTTCAAGACCCAGATGTCCTTTGGAAGAGGAAGAGGTCAAGGCAAAGGAAAAAAAAGAGGAAGAGGCAGAAGCCAAAACAGAGGTGGAAGGAACAGTCCAGCAAATGCTCAAGGAAGAGGCAGCAATACAGATCAGAACCGAGGCCAAGGGAGCAGCCAACAAAGAGGACAACATCATGCTCAAGGACAGAGGTATGAAAAATCCAATGTCCAATGTTATTATTGTAAAAAAT
>APFE030316346.1:0-32902 GCA_000404065.3 Pinus taeda | reverse complement strand
GTTGAAACAAACAGTGAAGATATATGGTTTCTAGATTCCGGTTGTAGCAACCATATGATAGGAAACATAGCCTTGTTTTCTGCTTTAGATCAAAATGTGAAATCAGAAGTCACACTTGGGACTGATAGAAAAATTTCTGTTATAGGAAAAGGAGAAGTCAAAATATTTACAAAGAAGGTGGAAAAGAAAACCATAGCAGATGTCTATTATGTTCCTGGAATGAGATGTAACCTCTTGAGTATTGGACAGCTTGTCCATAAGGGGTACAATGTTTTCTTTAAGAATGATGTATGCACCATCATGGATATAGCACCCAGCAAAAGATGCATTGTTGAAGTGCAGATGACGAGGAACAGGATGTTCTGTCTCAGAATAAGGGCAGACTTGAAGAACAAAGAGGTAATTGCAGCAGTCACCCAAGAGGCTTTCCAAAGCGTGCCAAAGGAAGAAAATTGGTTGTGGCACTTGAGATTTGGACATCTCAACTTTGGAGGTCTTAATTTGTTGAGCAGAAAAGGGATGGTAAGAGGATTACCATTGATAGAGAAACCGGACAGCCTATGTGAAGGTTGCATTTTGGGGAAACAACATAGAGAAAGTTTTCCATCAGGTAAAAGTATAAGGGCAAAGGCACCCTTAGAGATCATCCACTCAGATTTATGTGGACCGATGCAAGCTCCATCATTAGCAGGCAGCCAATATTTCCTAACATTTATTGATGACTTTACAAGAAAGACTTGGATTTATTTTCTTAAAAACAAAAGTGAAGTGTTTGAAAAATTCCGAAATTTCAAGGCACTTGTGGAAAACCAAAGCGGGCTGCACATTAAAGTTCTGAGAAATGATAGAGGAGGTGAGTATATCTCCAAGGAATTCCTAAGATTTTGTAGAGAAAATGGAATTCTTAAACAATTTATAGCAAGGTACACCCCACAGCAAAATAGAGTTGCTGAAAGGAAGAACATGACCATCATGGATATGGCAAGGAGCATGTTGAAGGCAAAGCATTTGCCAAATGACTATTGGGCTGAAGCTGTAAATTGTGCAACATATATTCTGAACAGGTGTCCTACAAAAGCAGTGATGAATAGAGTGCCAGAAGAAGCATGGAGTGGGAGAAAGCAAGGAGTCACCCACATGAGAGTTTTTGGATGTGTGGCCTATGCACACATTCCAGATCAGCTAAGGAGGAAGTTGGACAGCAAAGGGGAGAAATGTATCTTCATTGGATACAGTGAGGAATCTAAAGCCTATAGGTTGTATATCCTATCTACCAAGAAGTTTTTTGTCAGCAGAGATGTTCAATTCATTGAAGAGGAAGCTTGAGATGGAAGCATAGAGAAAACAGTGAATGCTAAAACCTGTTTGTCTCATGATGAAGATGATGAGGAGGTGGCTTAAATGCATCCCCAAATAGCAGCGCCAACACAAGGACATCAAGGGACACCATTGAGGATAAATGAGAGTGCTTCTCCAAGCACACCACAAGGAGGAAATTCAAGTGCATCTTCAAGCACTTGTACACCAAATGAAAGAGGTAAGAAGTTTAGAAATCTAAGTGATATTTATGATGAAGGAATGAATTCCTTATTTGCCTTGTTTTGTCATGTTGATGATCCTATTCATTTCGAGGATGCCATTAAAGATAAGAAATGGATAGAAGTTATGGATGAGGAGATGAATGCCATAGAGAGAAACAAAACATGGGATTTGGTTGAGCTACCCAAAGGTAAAGAAGTCATTGGAGTGAAATGGGTTTACAAGACCAAGAGCAATGCTGAAGGCAAGATAGAAAGGCACAAGGCAAGGCTGGTTGTCAAAGGGTACAAGCAGAAGTATGGGAGAGATTATGAGGAGACTTTTGCACCGGTTGCAAGAATGGAAACCGTGAGAGCAGTGTTGTCCATAGCAGCACAAAACAAATGGAAAGTCTGCCAAATGGACGTGAAGTCAGCATTCCTAAATGGAGTGTTAAAGGAGGAGGTCTATATTGAACAGCCTCTAGGCTATGAGAAGAAAGCCCAAGAACAAAAAGTATGCAGATTGAAGAAAGCTCTTTATGGGCTGAAGCAAGCGCCAAGAGCGTGGTACAGTAGGATAGATTTCTATCTACTGGAAAATAAGTTTGACAAATGTGAGGGAGAACCCACGTCTACATCAAAGAAAATGATGGTAAAATTTTAATTGTTGTGTTATATGTTGATGATGTGATTTTTACAGGTAATGATGACTACCTCATTAAAAATTTCAAATCGGTCATGAAAGAAGAATTTGAAATGACTGACATGGGTTTCTTGAGATACTTCTTAGGCATAGAAGTAGATCAAAATGAAAATGGAATTTTTATCTCTCAAACGAGATATGTAAATGAAGTATTGGGCAGATTTGATATGCAAGAGTGTAAGGCAGCAATCACTCCCACAGTAATGGGATTAAAACTCAGCAAAGAGGACAGCAACAAGGATTTTGATCCTAGCTTATATAAGAGCATAGTTGGCAGCCTCATGTATTTAACAGCAACTAGGCCAGATATAATGTTTGTTGTTAGTCTAATTTCCAAATTCATGGAGAGGCCAAAGGAAGCACATTGGCAAGCAGCGAAAAGAATTCTGAGGTATGCTAAAGGTACTAAAAGATTTGGCATCTTATATAATGTCTCAGAACATTCAGATTTAGTTGGATACACCGATAGTGATTGGGCTGGAAGTGTTGATGATCGGAAAATCACTTCCGGTTATGTTTTTCACATGGGTTCAGTAGTCATTTCATGGGCTTCTAAGAAGCAGTCCATTGTAGCATTGTCTACAGCAGAGGCTGAATATGTGGCAGCTACTGCAGCAGCATGCCAAGCAGTGTGGATGAGAAGAATGTTGAGGAGCTTATGCCGAGAGCAGGAAAAAGCAACAATGATTTTTTGTGACAATAGCTCAGCTATTGCCCTGTCCAAGAATTCTGTGTTTCACAAACGAACGAAACACATTGACACAAGGTTTCATTACATCAGAGAATTGGTGAATAATGGAGAAATAAATTAACAAGATTACAGAACTTAGGAACAGGTAGCAGACATTTTGACAAAGCCACTGGATCAGAAAAGCTTTGAATTTTTGAGGAAGTGTTTGGGTATGATTGAATGCCCAGCAGTTGAAATTAAAGGGGAGTGTTGAAAACGTAATTCCAACTACACATTGGGTGAGCAGTGAAGTAGCATGAGTGACTTCAGCGATGATCATTTCAGCTTGGAGCGACTCACCTTGGAGCGATTCAGCGATGTGCGATCCGCCGATATCGCATCGGCGAAGTGGCGGGAAGGACTGACAAGGAGGCGTTCATTTGTTGTGATGAGCGATCGCCGATATCGCATCGGCGTATCACTATCGGCGTTTCAAGTGGAGCATAACTTTTTACAAATGAGCAATCGCCGATGGGCCGGACCCGACGATGGTATTAATTTCTTTTGATAGATTATCGGGTCCACAGTATTTTTGCAATCGGGGAAACCATGGGTGCACAACTTTAGCATATATGTGTGCCATGCGATGAACACTGGACCCGATGGGTTTCCAAATCCAAATTGAATCATGGTTGAAGCAAAATAAATTTGACGTGAAGTAAAAGTCTCTTTACCGTCGTTTATGTCAGTAAAATAGTAAATGCTAATTTACTGTGGGTTGGTAAGTTTTGGTGAAGTTTTTAATTTTATTATTTTTTTTATTTCAGTGGGAGTATGGGCACAAGTAAATGTCAGTAAAATCATTTAATTTTTATTATCTTCTTTTACGGCAACATGACAAGTGAAAACGTATGTAAGTTTTCTGGTTGTCATATTTAAATGTAATGTTTCATTTTTGGGCTAGTGAGAATTAAGAGAAGGGTTCATTTTTGGGCTAGTGAGAATTAAGAGAAGGGAAGCACAACAGTGCGTAAGTGATTTTCTTTTGCATGAGAAATGTATATGTAATTTTCACACTACAGTGAATTGTAATTTGGTGAATCCCTCTGTGAGAGAGGAAGATTATAATCTGTAACATAAATCATTTTATGAATACAAATCCTTGGTGTATAAAAACTCTGCCCGCTGCTCAGATTTTTTTTTTATGTTTCCGCTGTGTTAAGATCCTAGGGAGAAACAGAGCATTGTCTCTGTGTGCAAGTTTTTTTTTATTGTTTTTGGGATTTTACCAGAAAAATAACCTAACAACTAACACCTCATCTATTGATAATATTATCTCTCTCAGGGAAGACGACTCTCTGGGCAATAATAGATTCCATTGGATCCATCGTCATGCCTTTAGAGACAGACTAAAAGGTTCACCAGTAGGCCAGCACACAGTCTGGAGGGAAATACGAATGGTTGAGTCAACTAAGCGGAAAGAAGCAATATTCAAGGACTTACGGTGGAAAGAGTTCAGTTGAGGTGGTAGAGGTCACGCTCGAAACCAGCAATGAAAGGTGGCTCTGAGAAATCGAGGTGGTGTTTCATTCTGGCAAGGGATGTTGCATGGATTTAAAGTAGACGGCAGAGAGCGGTAGGCGGAAGGAATGGACAGAGACAAAGATCCATCCCGACGGTAGTGGATGTGGCAAAGTGATTATTTCAGGACCGAGGACATAGCACGAGGAGGTGGCCGAATCAGCACCTCCATGCGAGCATGCAACGAACAACGCAACACTGTAGTTGTGTGTTGCTCCAGGAATAATGCTCCTTGTTGGGCCTGGCTCGGTGGTTCACAGATTTCATGAATATTCTCCATCCGATGGATAAGGGCGTTGTCAAAAAAATTGACCATGTTGATCACTTTTATGTCTGTGATTCTCAAAATATTTTGGGAATCTGCAATGGCCTTAAAGAATTACAAGACTTAATTTATTTCGGAATCTGCAATGAACTTAAAGAAGTACAAGGCTTAATCTCAGTCGCCTAGTCTCCGCAACTTTAAAAAATTTTAAAATTTTATAGTTTAATCCTCATGCGAATCACATCACATTTCAGGTGCATCTAGATGGAGATAGCTTAGGAATAAATTACCTGAGTGCTGTTATTTGGATGTATAAATTAGATCGTTTTTTTGGTTTGTCAGGAGCTATCACTAGCTATCATTAGAGTGAAACATTTTGATCATAAGACATTGAATGTAAGTATGGGGTTTAACTAATGCATTATATTAGATATCATTTTTGAATGTGTTATTGGTAGGATTTTCCATTGAGTCTACCAACAACTCAAAGAAATAATATTGTTTATCATATTTTTTTACTATAAATATTACTCAAGCCTTTATAGTGAAAGACCATTTATCATCATTTACTAAAAATATAATCTATAGTTTCCCTAATTTATAATGAAAAAAATTAAGATAAATAAATATCAAAATTAAATCACTCACAAACTTTAAATTAATCAACGTGTAAATTAAATTAGTCCTCTTTCCAGCGTCTCCTATATCGTCTAAAATTAAAACATAATCAAATTCATTTTCGATGATCTTAGAAATATCTTTAATTCTTGATTTTTATATTCCAAAGCTGAGTCATTAAGCAACTATTTTAATAATCATACTATATATATTTTATTAAAGGTTAATAAAAGTTAATCAAATTCGTTTTTGATGATCTTAGAAATATCTTTAATTCTTAATTTTTATATTCCAAAGCTGAGTCATTAAGTAACTATTTTAATAATCATACTATATATATTTTATTAAAGGTTAATAAAAGTTAATAATCAAATTCATTTTCGATGATCTTAGAAATATCTTTAATTCTTGATTTTTATATTCCAAAGCTGAGTCATTAAGCAACTATTTTAATAATCATACTATATATATTTTATTAAAGGTTAATAAAAGTTAAGTTTTAATTATATTTTATTTTTAAATGTAAAATTTCCAAAAAAGAATTTTCATTTCCAAAATTTTATATATCTAAATGTTTGCTTAAGCATTGATAGGTGTTGTACAACCTTATCTAGAAAAGATATTATAATTCTATGTTATGTTATTTTTATTCTTATATTGTGCTATTTAAACATTTTGATTTAGTCAAATTACTAATGTTTTTTTACTCCATCTTTTCACAATCCTTGGTTTTTCCTATTATGATTTTGTTCTATAATATATTTTATTTAAAGGCATAAAATTCTAATTATTTTTCTTTTCTTCCAAAAAGGTCACATTATCTAAAAATATTAAGTACATAAATCATTATTCTTGATAAAATAAAGATTTTCTTAGGTTATGACCATACTTTTATTGGAAGAAAGGCTTTAAAAAATATTTGCAAGAAGGATAGATAAACTAAAAGATCTTGTTTGTAGTAAAATATTTAATCATGTTTTGAAAAAATATTTATAGGGAAGATAAATAGGCTAAAGAGATATTCTTTTGAGGTTAAACTGTCATGGTATTAATGCATGAGCATAAAATTGTTGTATATTATTTGAATTTCTTCATTAATTGTAGTTAGTTGAAGATAAACAAAGAGATCTTATTTTTCTGTAAGATTGTTCAATGCAAGCGAGATTTGTTTAGAATATAGCCATATTTCCTTTGATAATGTTTTTGAAAAAATATTTACAAGAAAGATATTTTATAGACTAGAGGTACGAAAACAACATTTTTAACGAATTTGATGTTATTTTGTTAGGAACATTACTGTTTAAATCAAGTTGTTCTATATTATTTGAATTTCCTTATTATTTGTAGTTTTACTATAGTTGATTGAATATATCCAACTAAGTATGGAATTTAAGAAATATTAGGTACATAAATTATTAATCCCAATAAAAGAAAGATTTATTCAGGTTATGCACATATTTTTGTCGGAAAAAGTGTTTGAAAAAATATTTATAAAAAGGATACATAAACAATAATAATAAAACCTCTTTAAATAATAATTAAAAGTTTAACAATAAGTGATTCTTTGTGTAAAATCATATTTTTTTGTCGTAGTGCTCAGAGAGATCTTTCGAATGGGTTATCATGCACATCAAATGGAGATAATATGACCAAGTCACGGCCCTGGAAAGTTGGTTGTCTAACTCACCCCAACAAGGCCCATAAACGCTTGGTGTTACATCTCCTCGGGTTAGGGTTTTGGTTGTTTAAGATTTTCTCTTACTGTTCGATAATAAAAAAGGTCCTTGAGCCTCATTGTAAGGTAGTTGAGAGGCATGTAGCCAGCACATCTCTTCTGAGGGATAAACTACGATCGCCCTAACTGGTTTATTTCCATTTCTATTTGTAAGCATACATCAGTATTTTACATTAATGAAATGAAGTATTATTTCCATTGCATCTCTATGTTTATGGTTATCTCTGTAATTTTTTGCATTCCTTTTTAAATCCAGATCAGTAGTATCAGAGCGGTTTGCTTTTCTTCTCTGTTTCTCTTTGCATGTCCCCAACGAGGTCAAGATATAAGGAGTTAGGGTTTGAACTGGTCAAACCTTTGCAAAACCAGCCTTGCAAATCCCAACAACCTCCGATGGTGGATGAAAATAAAGATAAGGGGGTAGGAGATCCTATCAAAATCTTGCTCGAAGAATCTCTCAAGCGACAAAGGAACGTGATGATGGACAGCTTTGCCTAGATCCTTCATCGACTACCCTAGGGTGACGCATCAGCTTCCAACAACTACTTTGGAAATGCCACACTGTTTAAGGTACAAGTTAATTTTCAAATCCCCATATTTGAGGGTCAGATAGACGCAGATGTTGTCGACAAATGGTTAAATCTGCTAGAGGCTTATTTTTTCGTTCATGACTTTTCCAGTCAGAAAAAAAATAAAAATAAATCAATAAATAAATAAATAAAATAAAAATAAATAAAGTATAAAAAAATTATATATATATATATATATAATATATATATATATTATTATTATTATATATCTATTATATATTATATATCACTCTTCTTAAAGCAGCCCCACGGTCAAGGACTGTTGCGAGAACTACTACGAGCAGAAGGCTGAAAGTACAGGTTCACTAGTTTTAGCAACACCCACTTGGAATTCATTCTGAGATTCCATCAAGGAGAAGTAATTCCCAATCGGAAGCTATGAGGATCAATACATAAAGTTGACCATGTTGCAGCAATGAAGGGACCAAGACATGATGGACTTTACCAATATTTTCCATACCCTTCCCACAAAGTTGGGTATCAAGGATCCAAAGTAGCATTTGGTACTCAAATACCATGGTTGCATGCACAAGTTACATCTAGGAAGAAATAGAATTCTTGAACATCTCCTCGCTCAGTACGGCATATCGATATGCCATCAAGGTTGAGCAATAGTTTAAACAGAAGAAGTGAGACTTTGGATCTGTGAATATAAAGCAGGGGAAAGGTGCACCTAAACCATAGAACAAAGGACAAATCTAAGGTGGGGTTGTCCAAGACAACTCGCCAAAGCTACAAGAAAAAAACAGTGTCATGAAGCCGAAGAAGGACACTAGAAAGTGGTGTGAGCTCCATAAGAGCTCCGCTCACAACACAAGTGATTCTCAGGCTAGGCAGTCACTTGTGGTAGAGCTAAAGTTTTCAGAATCAGATGCATTTTCTGACTTTGAGTTAGAACGTGACAAGGGAAATGACAAAGGGAATAAGATTATTGATGAAGAGCCCAACACCACCATTTCCACCACGAATATACAGAAGGAGGAACCCGAAGATCCAAAGGAAGAAGAGCATCTCTTCCACTCCTAGATGTGGGTAAAGGGCTCCTCGTTGTAGTTCATTATTGACAGCAGGAGCCAAAATAACCTCATTCGATAGAGGTCATGAAGCAGTTAGGCTTATCGACCACATCACATCCACAATTGTACACCATTGGGTGGCTTCACCAAGGATAGGATCTTCACGTGAGCTAGTAGTGTCACCTTCCATACAACATCAAGCCCTTCACGGATGAGGTATTGTGTGACATTGCTCCCCTTCAAGTTTTTAATGTATTATTAGGACAACCAAACTTGTGGAAGCGACATGTTGTGTATGAATCAAGGCCCCATTTCGTTATTGTTTCTTTGGGAAATGAGTTTCACAGGATAAAAGAGGTAGCATTGCCTACCGCCATCTCTTTCGTTACTAAAAAACAATGCAGTAAGCTCATTTCCAAAATTGGGAAATTTTTTTCCTGATGATACACCCTCAAGGAAAGAAGAATATGTTGGCCACGACCTCCAAACAGGACCCCTTCGCACGATAACTATAGATGGACAAGGTCAAGGAGGAGTATGATTACATCTTCACCTCCTTCGCCCTCGCAGGGGTTCCTCTGCACTGTCAGGTCAAGCAGTCCATCAATTTGACCCCAGGTGCGTCGCTACTAAATTGACCAATCTATCGACGCTCCATTCTGAGAGATCCATGACTTTTTAGTCATATATCTTGATGATCTCACTACGTTTTCAAAATCAGACCAAGAACACTTAGATCATTTGAGGCAAGTGTTCCTAATTTGCAGAAAATATGGCATATCATTAAACCCAAAGAAATCATTATTTGGCCTGGAAGAAGGCCAAATCCCAGGTCACATAATTTCTAAAGATGGAATAAGAATTGATACAGACAGAATACAAGCTATTCTTCAAGTCCCTCACCCAATAAACATCAAGGAGTTACAAGCCTTTCTAGGGAAGATCAATTTCCTAAGAAGATTCATTCCCAATTTGGCCGAGCTGATTAGACTGCTGAATAATATGCTAAAGAAATATTCTAAATTCAAATGGACAATAGAAGCTAAACAAGCCTTTGAAGAAATCAAAATAGCTTTAACAAGAACACCTGTTCTCACAAGCCCCAAGTTTGATAAAGATTTCATAATCTTTTCCTTTGCATCTGAGCATACTATTGTTGTTGTCTTATTACAAAAAGATGACCTACGATGTGAAAAGCCCATTGCTTTCTTCAGCAAAGCAGTTAGAGATGCTCCACTCAAATACCAAATCATGGAGAAGCAAGCCTATGTTCTTGTAAAGGCCATAAAGGATTTTAGAGTTTATATCTCGTACTCTCACGTAATTGCCTATGTTCCAAATGCAGTGGTCAAAGATATTCTGACTCAAGAGGGAATTGAAGGTAAAAGGGGAAAATGGATAGCCAACATTTTAGAGTATGACATTGAGATCAAGCCAACAAAACTCATAAAGGGACAAGGGTTAGCCAAATTAATGACTGAAAGCAACTTTCAAGCTCTTGACATCAATGAACTCGATAACGAACACGAGATGGTGACTCCACAAATCAATCAAGCCTTTTTACAATCACCTTGGTACACTGATATATGTTTTGTATTGTTAAACCTGCAAGCTCCCCCAGGGTTATCCATAACTAAAAAGAGATTCTTAAAAATGAAAGCTTCAAAGTTTTGTATTATTGACAATGTTATATTTTGGAAAAATCATGAAGGTATTTTGCTTACTTTCCTAATTCAGGATGAAACTGAAAAAATACTCAAGGAATTTCATGCAGGGGATTGTGGAGGACACTTATACTCGAAATCTACCGCTGATAAAATTCGAAGAGTTGCTTTTTATTAGCCCTCCCTATTTGCTGATGTGAGAAAATTTGTAGTTTCTAGCCATAAATGCGAGATCTTTGAAGGCAAAAGGAAGTTGTTACCCATACCCCTCAAACCTATTTCAACTGAAAGGCCTTTTCAACAATGGGGTTTAGATTTCATTGGAGAAATTCATCCTTCCTCTTCTGGATAGCACAATTGGATCTTAACTGCCACAGATTACTTTACGAAATGGATAGAAGCTATCCCTTGTACGCAAGCCAATGACTCAATCATCATGCAATTCTTAGAAACCAATATCCTATCTAGATTTGGCTGTCCAGAGAAGATTATTACACATAATGTTGTTTCCCTTAATTCCAAAAGAATAATCAATTTTTGCCACAAGTACCACATTACCTTAGGTCATTCCACAGCCTATTACCTTCAAGGTAATGGTCTAGCAGAATCATCCAATAAAAGCCTGATCACCATCATCAAACAAGTCTTGGAGGAGAACAAAAATAACTCGCATAAAAAGTTAGTAAATGCACTGTGGGCAGACAGATTGACCACCAAAAGATCTATTGGAACTAGCCCATATGAATTGGTTTATGGCATGGAGGTTGTGTTCCCCTCATCCTTGGGAATCCGTGTGATCAAATTGTTGCAAGAGTTACAAGCAGAACGCAATGACATCCAAAGGAGAATCAATCAAACTATTCACTTGCAACAAACTAGAGAGGAAGTATATGAGAGAACTCAGGTTCTACTAGATAAACTCAAGAATATTTTTGATAAAAGAACAAAAGCTGAGGATTTCTTCACAGGAGACAAAGTGCTAAAGTGGGATTCTAGAAGGGAAGACAAAGGAAAACATGGCAAATTTTATTTCCTGTGGAAAAGCCCTTTTGTCATCGAGGTTGTACAAGGAAACAACACATATTTTTTGAAGAGTTTGGATGGCACAGAAACTCAGGAAGGCCGAGTCAATAGGCGAATTCTTAAGAATTATTTTTACCCTCGTTGTTAAACAGAACAAGAATGTAGTTTGTACATAAAAAGTGTTTATTTTAGCAGTTCATTTCAGCAATAGGATACGAAATAAGATGCAACAAATTTTGAGAAAGAAGCAAATAGCTATACCACCCTTGGTATATATTTTGTGTCTACAATAAGCAATCAAGAGAGAACTTGATAAAGGTAGAGATGATGGCAAACAATTATGATCAACCATCAAAGACAGAGTTGCAATTAGATTCAGATCAACTTATGTGAAATGCGTGTGTGCCACAAAGGTTTAGTTGGTTAGCTTGCAGCAACGAGAAGCTTTAAAACACAGCAAGAAATGATAATAAGTCCATCTGACATGTTGTTCTTAGCTTTTCTCTTGGAAAATCCATCCCCAAGTGGAGCCACTGTTAGGTTCCTATACCAATAGGTGTCATTTCTCATTATTGACTGTGGAAATACCAAATATGATCATCCTTTCCATGCTGCAAAGGTTCCATATTATCAATAAACCAAAATTCAAGATAAAGAGAAAGGGAAGGAATCCCAAAGAAAGACCAGGGAAGTGGCTCGTTAAAAGCTACTCCTGTATTACATGTTGTATAGTAAGTTCAGAAAGTGTAATCACTGACTTTCTCACCAGGGATGAATATCCAGACAATTTAACCCTGGCTAGATCATGTTTAAATTTCTTAGTTTAGAATAGAGAATAAGATTTGCTCAAATAGTTCAAGCTTGGAAGATAACTAGATGAGATAGAGAATCAAAGGGCCCAACTGCTCAATCTGATCCCTTGGTAGAAATAAGGATAGATTTAGATAGGAGGGCAGCCAAAAGAAAAGAGGAAAAGCAAGGTTTGCTAGTTCAAATGCACCCAATCAAAGGAAGAAAGAATGTTAGGTGTTTTAGGTTGGGTAGGCAGATAATTATGAGGTTGCAGAAAGCAGAGTGACGTTTAGTTTAAAAAGTATCACAAGCATCATGGAAAAGTGGCTACAAGTTTAGTGGAGCATGACTGACTTCCCCTCTCATTTCCCCCACAAACTTCACTAACATCCCCTATGCACATTGAGATCTGCTCAATAGTCCTAATCCATTTCATTTTTGAGAATTACTAAGCAAAACGTTGTGTTTACTTTGTCAACACAAGCCACGTTTCTTGTGTAAACATAATCATTTCATTTCCCTTTCATTTCCTAAAAAAATCTAAGTTTTACCCTATAAACTTAGCATTTCCCTATCATTTGTCATATTAACAACCTAATTTATTATATAGCTCCTATGTTAATTTTTCCCTACCCCTACTATATATAAAAAGCAAAAAACCCAAAACATTATATATATCCCGCCCCCGCCTAATATGGCCATGTTTTAAAAATTCCTTGGGAGCCATTGGTCCACCTGGGGCCAATGATAACCCACCACGTGTCCCATTGGGATTTGTTAGACCTATGGTCAAAGAAATGACCATACCCGCCGCATAATAAACCGGGTTAATTAACATTTGGTTAATTAACAAAAACCATGTCTGCATTTCTCGATAACCTAAAGCGTTTAACCCTCCAAACTTTATAAATTATTCGAAATATCGTGTGCGCTGCTTTATTAAACCTCTGACAACTCACCTTCCCGTCCATCGTTGGATCGCACTTTCCAGATCCAACGGCCCTCAAAGATATTGGAAGCGCTCCGATGTCAGGGCGTTAGCACCCGATGGTCCACAGTTTTCTTGTTGTACCCAGGGACACTTGTCATATTCTTACTGCATCAAGCTCGCTCTTATAGAAACTGCCCCTGTACCAAAGGTGGTCTTATGGAAACCATATACCACCATTTTTCTTACCAACCGCGTCACTATCTCGTCAGCACCACGTCATCACCCGCGTTGTCATTCATCTGTCGTGTCTGCCATGTCATTCCCCATGTCAGCGACCCCTTCAGTAACCACGTCACCTTCCGTACTCCGCTACCGGACAAAAGCTACGTCATGCTGACGTCATCCCCAAAAACCGCCAAAAGCCCGAAAAGTCCAAATTTTTATAAAAACTTGAGAAAGGGAGTGTTTTTGTTTATTCCTATTTTTTTGACTTGCACAACCCCTGCATGAAAATTACGACGAATTTTCCACCAAAGTTGCACAGTCCATCACCTAGTGAAGTCAACTCCACAGTGCGTTACCTCAGCTCGGCCTGTAGTATTCACTGTACACCAGGCACCCATAAAACATGTATTTACTGGATAGTCGCTCACAAACCCTGTTTTTATGAAATTTCTCTATTAAAATTACCCGAAGAGCTAAATTCAAGTCAAATGAGTTGTCGCCTGCAAACCTATGCACTTTAAGTCACTGCCTAACAATTGTTACCGAAGAAAGCCTGCAAATTCTATATGCCTCTGCAAATCACCCATAACACTGCAATTCAAGCCCATCTCTGCCTCTAAAATCGCCAAAAAACACATGTAAAAGGAGCCCTCTTCCCCTGTTTTTCCAACATTCCAAGCGAATTCTGTAAACTTTGTTGTGACTGTAAATTTCACCAAAGGTAGCAATATCCACAAGCATAGCTTAGTCTGTAATATCCTTTGAGAAACCAAGTCCACTGTTCTGCTGTTTGTTACTCCAAATAGCTCTAAACTCAAGATTAGGGTCACTTAACAAATTGAAGCATGGAGGCTCCAGTGGCTGTCAACATTGCACCCTTGAATGCACCATATAAGGACTTGGAATGGTTACCTTTGGCATACAGGGACATCCAGATTAAGGACATGATGGGTCTCAAGTCTCACCTACAAACCTTTTGTCAATTTAGAAATAACCAGAGAAATAACACTGATGTCCTGAGAATCTGGGAATCCAACGTGCCTATCTACTACCTCCCTTCAGTCAATGTGTTTCTTGATTTCATTCATTTATGTTGTGCAAACTATGATCCCACACAAAGAGCAATCCTTAATCCATGTGCAACTTTACTGTTCTATATTACTCCTCAGTCCATAAATGAGATGTTGAACTTTGAGCCAACTCGGCATCTAGTTCCTCTCACCATGAAAGTCCTGCTCGATCAAGGTGCAAAGCTGCCTAGCTCAAGAATAACAAGACTAGGCCAGTTGTTTATGCAACCACATTGCCATCCTGATCATCCTCCACCTTATCATCAAGTCTCATTCAATGAAACATGGAAAATCCTAATAGACATGATATCCTACATTCTACGATGCAAAACCAGTGAGTTTGCTGATGAAACTGTGTTTGTGCTAATGTCCATGTTCACTCCAGGACAGCCCCCTGCTGTCATGTATGACTATGCCACCTTCGTAGCAAACAAAATCCATGAGCATTTTATGATGTTGGAGAGAGAAAGATTGTTCAAGTATACATCCTACATATACCATCTACTATTGTACTATCACCCTGATAGTTTCGAAGTTCCTCTTAATAAACTAGACACCAAAGGAGAGAAGAGATCTGTCATTTTTTGGACCTCATTTTTCCATGAAGTTCACTACTCACCTTACACATATTGTGAGTTCATTGACATGTTCATTTACCCAGCCACTTGCCTGTTGATGATGACTCTTCCTGGAAGGCTCACTACTGAAATGCAGAGAATTTTACATCTTTCAAGGGGCTACAACATTGGTGATTGGTATTTCTACCAAAACCATACAGTGACCAGGATTTATGGTTGTGAATTACCCCCCTACAAGCTACCAAAATATGCCCCATGAGACTCTTTGCCTTGGAATATTTCAGGCAATTTAGTAGTGCAGATTTGACTCATCTCCATGGAAAAAATAAAAAGGCACAGCTCAAGATAAGACATCAATTGGGTCCTTTTGTTTTCAATAGGAGGGAAGAAGCCCGGAATGATGTAGACAAGATGCTAAGAGATGAAATCATGCTGAAACAAAGCTTTTATTGGGCACCATATGACCCTGAACATTTCAAAAGCTATAGGAGAGTCAAAAACAAGCTTTCAGGATATGTGCACCAGCCAATCCCTCACATTGAACAATATGTTAATCAACAGGAATGGGTAGAGGGCACACTAATTGAAGATCTTACTGAAGAAGAAACATTAGAAAAAGAAATGAAAGACTATGAGAAGAGAATTGACCTGGATTATTTTGCATAGGTCCCTTTCACATAGCCTCAACATATTCGAGCAAGCACATCAGATGTTACACCTTCACAATAGCTGGCTCAAGAAACCACTCCACTTGTAGGGAAAGGTAAAGAAATGCAACATTCAGAGGAGCATAATACAGGGGCAGAACAATCATATACAAACCAGGAAAAGGGTCAAGAACAAGGCCCTTCAACGCAAGTAAAGGCAGCTAAGATCCCTATACTACAAACCCCTCATAATGAGGAAAGAGCCAAAAAGAGGGAAAAACCCGAAGATCCACCTACAGGGGCATCTACAGATCAGAAAGGTGAGAAGAGACAAAGGCTAAACCCCTAATCTG
Source organism: Pinus taeda (assembly GCA_000404065.3). Taxonomy (NCBI): domain Eukaryota; kingdom Viridiplantae; phylum Streptophyta; class Pinopsida; order Pinales; family Pinaceae; genus Pinus; species Pinus taeda. The sequence continues at coordinate 16,921 of APFE030316346.1, read as the reverse complement.
ATGAAGAATTCACAGAAGAAACAACAGGCAACATTAGGGGTGAGGGAACTTTTGAACAGTAGATCCCTCCTTTTTTGGAAACATCGACTACCTCAACTTCAGCAGCAACTACAACAACCGCACTACAAGAGGCTAGCCTGAGCATGGAAGAGATGATGAAATAAATAAAGGCTTTGGAGATCCAAATGGCAGAATTAAAGGAAACCAAGGAAAAACTAGCCAAAATTGATGTTAGTTATGACAACTCAAAAATGACTATAGCTGAGAAAACAAGGGAAGTGAAGGCCCTATAGAATAAGATAAAAGCCTTGGAGAAGGACCTCAGTCTCCATAGAAATCTGACAGAAATCAAGACCATTTTGTGGGATAAGATTGGACAAGCTATTACCGATCAATGGACAACAATACAAACTATTTTTTACCAGGTAGAGTTGATAGGGGTGGCCCAATATAAAACTCAAAATGCCAGGGTATTATTGGAAAATAAGCCTAAGCAAGCCAATCAAATGATTCATTTTCTGAACACATACCAGTGAACAATTAGCATCTCTAAAATTTCATATCAGGACAGAGACTATTTTAAGAGTCAAGAAGGTGCTAACTATGAGGAATTTTGTTCAAACTGTAGAAAGAAAATGCCAGGAAATGGAGACAGACATAGAAGCCTTCAGACATAAATTTGCAATGTTACAGAGCAAAGGTTTACCTAGCCTGGTCACTAGCAGTGGGAAGCTGTTAAAAGAAGAACAATATGCTCATAGGATAAATACCTATGTGCAAAATTAGATTACAACATCATCAAGCAGCTCAGAAGAGACGGTGTCTCCCTCTGGACAAAGTTTATATGATAAACTGGAAAGTTTGTTTTTTATTGAGCATGAGGTGGCACATCTTTTTGATTTCCAACCAAACTATTACAGGTACACTGAAGCTTATGAGACGCTAATTAAATTGAGAAAGCATCAATTACCAACATATCAGTGGTCGCAGAGCATGTTGGAGGTCTTACCAATGTAGTTGGGTTCTCCTTTTTTGAAAATTGTCTGCATTACAGGTAAAAGGTAATATTAGGGTCTCCTATTAGAAAATCAAATCAACCAAGGAGAGAATTCGTGCCAAAAGGTGAAACAAACTCAGGCACAGGTGGCAAATGATAGCACATCGGGAACGCACATCAAGGAAACAACCATCGACCGACTATCAAAGCCAAAAAGTCAACAATAACATGACACCTAAAATAGTTAATACAACATAGTTATTTCCTCATTTATTGCTCCACGGTTTTTTCCACATCAATTATTGCCCCTGCCAGAGTAGATGGATAAATTTATGTCTTAATATTTCCCTACAGGATATTTTGTAAACTTGTTATAAACACTTTCAAAAGAGATGTATTAGTGTTGGTTGATGAATATTATTCTGGACCTGCTCTGTAAATTTTGAGAACTCTTTTGAAATAAAATTGTTGGATGTCGTGTTGGTGATTTTGTTGGTCGTGAAATCAATGGTTGAAGGATGTATTGCAGAATTATTGTGTTGATGCATGGATCAATAAGTTTTCTTTTCTATTGGGTTACTGTATTTGTATTTTATTTATCATATGAATACCATGTTCTAAATTACAGGAAAAAAGGATTACCCAGAATTTACTTTGTTGTACTCTGTGTTCAATTCCTGTAGTTTTTTATGTTTTCCACAGGACTAGCATAGGCAAGAATTCTTAACTGCTCTTGTCTCCCTGGTTCTTCCACACTAAATATCATCAAGGAATTCTTAATTTCTCCCTGATAATGTTTACACAATTTCCCTCTGTTAACATAATGAAAGATTCTTGATTGTCTTTCATTTCTTTACTTCATTTCATCCTATTTCAACTTCAATGTTGTTCTGTGTTTAATTGTCTTGCTCTGCAATTTTCCTATTGCCAAAGAAACCATATCAAGAAGTTTATTTCCATTAGACTCCATCAACCCAATGGTTTGAACTTCTCACAACTTACTGCATTGTGCTATTTAATGTCATCTTCCAAACACCAAACAAAACTTGTGCTTCATAACTAGCCTAACATATAATCAAACAAATCTAAATCAAAAAGAGAGAGCCCTCTCTAGTTGTAGATTGGATAGGATCTGTAGCTAAAAGATTGGTTAGTGGTTACGTCTACCGTATTCCCTTATGGAGCTAGGGAACAACCTGAGTGATAACATTATTGGCGACTCCACTGGGGACTGAATCAAAGGTAATCAACCTCCTTGTTCTAAACATATTCAAAGGAAAAATACGAAAAATAGATTTAGAAGCTGGCTCCAAAAAAGAAACCTCGTTACACCAGATTAAATCCAGATCCTAATCCCCCAACTATCTTTGAAAATCCTTACATGATCCATAAAACCCTTAGGAGACAAAAAAGTCTATAAACTGTTGATTTAGACCTGGATATACTTCAGTAAAACCTTACAAAATCTGAGCTTATCCCTCGGAGAGAAGCAGTCATTTCTGTCAATACTACAACCTCTCCAAGTTCTTTGTCCACACCTCAAAGTATCCTTTCCACTCCCCCATCCACCATTCATATTTCCACTCTGTCCCCCCTATTCCAACCCTCTTATTCCTTCGTGTTGTCCCATTTATCCCTGTAAATATGGCCAACTGTTATGCTCCTTTGCATTTGCCTGCCAATCCAAGGGCTATGCCTCAAGACTATCAAAGCAAGATCACCTACTTTTATGGCACTAGCTCCTATACAACTTAATAGCACACCAAGAAAATCCAATATTATTTTGAGAACTATGAAATTGATGATGATGACGTGAGAATGAAAATCTTTGTCCAAAGTCTAACTGGTTATGTGAGGACCTAGTTTAGGGCACTTGCTGCAAATTCTATAGCCAATCCTGAGGCCCTATATAAATCCTTCTTAAACACATGGGAAAATAAGAAAGACCCTTTAAACATTTTAACTAAATATGAGAATTTAAAACGGGGCCCACAAGAGACCCTTCAAGACTATTGTGAAAGGTTCAATAATGTCTATAGTGCCAATCCTCAGAACCTTAGACCTCCTCCTAACCTTTCCTTGATCAAATTCCCTAATGGATTTGATTTGGACATGGCATATCAGATGACGGAAAGAGCCCCATTAAGCCTAGAAAACATGCAGAATATAGCTGTTAGTGTAGAGGCAAACTTGATTGCTAAACGAAATCGGGCTAGAAATGAAAGAAGAACAAATTTCAAAGAAAAACCTTCAGCATTTGAGAAAAAGCTAGATGCAATCATTAAAGGTATGGAAAGATTAGGAGATAGGGTGGAGACTATTGAAAGGAAATCATCCTGGGAAGGAAAACCAAGTAACACAACAAGAAGCCCAAACTTTAGAAAGAATCAAAACCCTAATGCTGGAAGGATTAGCCCTGATCAGAACATCAGACCCCCATTTCAAGAGAATTATGTTGAAGCATCAACCTCTAGTGAGCTTACAGAGGACACACAAATTAATCTAATGGGTTTAAACGATGAGCAAAAATTTTCCTCACACAGGATGATCAAGAGGCTCGTAATTTAAATCAGTTTCAAACCAAGACTGGAGAATCATTTGATTTTAAAGAAGGCTATGATGCAACAACCTATGAGGTTCATAAGCAATACAAATTGAGAAGTAGAACAATAAATGTACCTGAACCTACCAAATTGAAAGATACCAAACAACCCAAGAGTGCTAAGGATACTTCTCCCCTCACAGAATTCACTGCTGAGACAGACCTCAACCCAAAAGAGCCCATCATAGAGGACATTTCAGACCTGGAACCATCAAACAATTAGCCATCTTCTCCCTCCTTTCCAAAAGAAAGTTTAAATAGATCTATTGTAGTAAATTACAAAGCAAGTGCAATTCCTTACAGCAGTCCTCATAAAGAAAAGAACATGGAAAACACAACAGAAAAGGAAAATTTTGTTGTCCACAATACAAGAGTTCAAATGGAAAAACCTTTCAACCTAGAGAGAGAAATAGGTAAGATAAAAATAGCCATGCCACTATCATAATTGGCTAAACATGAGGTCTACATGGAATAGATTAATAGGTCCCTTCAAATATCATAAACTAGGGATGTAGTCAATGTCCTAGATGATCAACCAGAGCTATTTTTCGGTCCTGAAGTCAGTGGTAAGATAGTAGATGGAGGAGTTCCTCCATTCTATGTAAGCTTGAACATTCATGAAAAAGTTTTACATAATGCAATGTTTGATTTAGGTGCTTCCCATAATCTAATGCCCAAGTCAGTGATGGAAAAGCTAGATCTAGACATCACAAGGCCATATAAGGACTTGTTATCATTTGATTCCGGCCAGGTCAGGTGTCTAGGCCTAATCAAAGATATTTGTGTGTCTTTAGTACAATATCCAGCCAAAACAATCTTGATGGATGTGGTAGTGGCTGATATCCAACCTAAATATGACATGCTCTTATCCAGATCCTGGGGTGCAAAACTCCAAGGATCTTTGCAACTAGATATGTCATATGCCACCATTTCAGTCTTTGGCCACCCAAAGAGATTTTACCTGGAAACATTGATGAAATATGTGGTTAGTAGTCAAGAGAAACCCAAAAACTTCCCCATCTATTCTATACATTCTGATATGGATTCATTTATCTTATACAATGTTGACATGTGCCCCAAAACTGAGGCCAAACTCCTAGAAACAGCACAGACAATGAGTATAAATGAATAATCGAGTGACCATGACCGAAAAATTGTTGATGTGATTGATGTAACAAGTGAACAAGATATATCATATCAGCTACAATGTTCAAACCTACTGCCCACTAAGCAAGTTTCCAAAACTCCTGAGACTAGCAGTGATCAAGAAATCTTATGGTACCTAGAGTTTGATGGATCAGTGAACAAATTGGGAGCAGGGGCAGGGATTTGGATACACAACATACAAAATGACCATGCTGAGGGTCATGCATATGGGATAAATTTCAAATGTACAAACAATATGGCCGAATATGAAGCCCTTTTGCTAGGACTTAAATTGATGAGAAGTCTAGGGGTGACCAAGATTTCAATTCTAGGGGACTCAGATTTGATAATACAACAGATGAAGGGAAAGTTTGTTACAAATGATCCTAGGCTAAGAGCTTATAGGAATGTAGCCATGGAAATACTGAACACCTTCTTGGAATCACAGCTCACTAAAATTCCAAGAAAACACAACTTACATGCACATAGTTTGGCAACCTTTACCAGCACTTGCAAACTACCATTCGAACCCAATCATCACTTCACTGCTGAGATCAAACACAGACCTACAGTCCTAGATAATTTGAAAAATTGGCAAGTGTTTGAGAATGATACCCAAATCAATAATTTCCTCACTCTAAAAGAAGAATTCTTAGGTACAAACATAGACACAAGCACTATTGATGATCAACATTGAATTGAAAAAATGGAGCAAATATATCAGCTGAAGCAGCAAATTTGATTCTGCATCCAACAAATTTTAATCACAAAAATCTGCAAGAGCTAAAACAAATGAATTTTGATGCAATAACTGAGGAAGAATCCAAAGTAATTGAACTGAAGGGCAATGTCCTGCCCACATGCCTGACTCCTTTGGAGGGTATATTTGATTCAAATGACATTCCAAGAAAGCCAAAAATGCAACCATTAAATGCAGAAATTGAAGACTGCATCATTGGAACCACAACAAATCCCAAAATGGTAAAACTCTCCAAAACATTGCTTCCTAACCAAAAAGTCAAATACATTAAGTTGTTTACAGAGTTCCAAGATGTCTTTGCATGGAGCTATGAGGATCTAAAATCCTATGACACCTCTGTTATCCAACATACAATACCCTTGAAAGAAAATCAGAAACATTTTAAACAAAAGCTAAGAAGGAATAATCCAGTCCTCCTTCCCCTTATTGAAAAAGAAGTCAAAAGAATGTATCAAGCTGGAGTAATTGCACCTATTAGGTTTTCAAAATGGATTTCAAATCTAGTACCCACTATGAAGAAAAATGGAGAGGTAAGACTTTGTGTTGAACTGAGAAATTTGAATAAAGTCTCCCTCAAAGACCACTACCCCTTACCCAAGAGGCACCACATTTTACAAAGGGTAGTGGGTGCTTCAAGGATCTCATTGTTAGATGGATTCTTGGGATTTAATGAGATCTTAGTTCACCCAGATGACCAAGATAAAACTGCATTTACAACACCTTGGGGAACCTTTAAATATGTGAAGATGCGTTTTGGAATAAAAAATGCAGGGGCCACATTTCAGAGAGCAATGGGAATAGCCTTTGCTAAAGAGATTCATGACTTTTTAGTCATATACCTTGATGATCTCACTTCTTTTTCAAAATCAGGCGAAGAACACTTAGATCATTTGAGGCAACTATTCCTAGTTTGCAGAAAATATGGCATATCATTGAACCCAAAGAACTCATTATTTGGCCAGGAAGAAGGCAAACTCCTAGGTAACATAATTTCTAAAGATGGAATAAAAATTGATCCAGAGAGAATACAAGCTATTCTTCAAGTCCCTCACCCAAGAAACATCAAGGAGTTACAAGCCTTTCTAGGAAAGATCAATTTACTAAGAAGATTAATTCCCAATTTGGTCGAGCTAATTACACTGTTGAATAGTATGCTGAAGGAAGATTCTAAAGTCAAATGGACAATAGAAGCTAAACAAGCCTTTGAAGAAATCAAAATAGCTTTAACAAGAACACATGTTCTCACAAGCCCCAAGTTTGATAGAGATTTCATAATCTTTTCCTTTGCATCTGAGCATACTATTGCTGTTGTCCTATTACAAAAAGATGACCTAGGATGTGAAAAGCCCATTTCTTTCTTCAGAAAAGCACCTAGAGATGCTCCACTCAAATACCAAATCATGGAGAATCAAGCCTATGCTCTTGTAAAGGCCATAAAGGATTTTAGAGTTTATATCTTTTACTCTCATGTAATTGCCTATGTTCCAAATGTAGTGGTCAAAGATATTCTGACTCAAGAGGGAATTGAAGGTAATAGGGGCAAATGGATAGCCAACATTTTAGAGTATGACATTGAGATCAAGCCAACAAAACTCATAAAGGGACAAGGGTTATCCAAATTAATGACTGAAACCAACTTTCAAGCCCTTGACATCAATGAACTAGATAACGAACAAGAGATGGTGACTCCACAAATCAATCAAGACTTTTTACAATCACCTTGGTACACTGATATATGTTTTGTATTATTAAACTTGCAAGCTCCTCCATGATTATCCATAACCAAAAAGAGATTCTTGAAAATGAAAGCTTGAACGTTTTGTATTATTGACAATGTTTTATTTTGGAAAAATCATGAAGGTATTTTTCTTAATTGCCTAATTCAGGATGAAACTAACAAAATACTCAAGGAATTTCATGCAGGGGACTGTGGAGGACACTTATACTGGAAATCTACAGCTGATAAAATTCTAAGAGCTGGTTTTTATTAGCCCTCCCTATTTGCTGATGTGAGAAAATTTGTAGTTTCTTTCCATAAATGCCAGATCTTTGAAGGCAAAAGGAAGTTGTTACCCTTACCCCTCAAACCTATTTCAACTGAAAGGCCTTTTCAACAATGGGGTTTAGATTTCATTGGAGAAATTCATCCTTCCTCTTCTAGAAACCACAAGTGGATCTTAACTGCCACAGATTACTTTACCGAATGGATAGAAGCTATCCCTTGTAGGCAAGCCAATGACTCAATCATCATGCAATTCTTAGAAACCAATATCCTATCTAGATTTGGCTATCCATAGAAGATTATTACACACAATGTTGCTGCCTATAAGTCCAAAACAATAATCAATTTTTGCCACAAATACCACATTACCTTAGGTCATTCCATAGCCTATTACCCTCAAGGTAATGGTCTAGTAGAATCATCCAATAAAAGCCTGATCAACATCATCAAAAAAGTCTTGGAGGAGAACAAAAAGAACTGGCATAAAAAGTTAGTAAATGCACTGTGGGCAGACAGATTGACCACCAAAAGATCTATTGGAACCAGCCCATATGAATTGGTTTATGGCATGGAGGCTATGTTCCCCTCATCCTTGGGAATCGCTGTGATCAAATTGTTGCAAGAGTTACAAGCAGAACCCAATGACATCCAAAGGAGAATAAATCAAACTATTCACTTGCAACAAACTAGAGAGGAAGTATATCAGAGAACTCAAGTTCTACAAGATAAACTCAAGAATATTTTTGATAAAAGAACAAAATCTGAGGATTTCTTCACAGGAGACAATGTGCTAAAGTGGGATTCTAGAAGGGAAGACAAAGGAAAACATGGCAAATTTGATTTCCTGTGGAAAGGCCCTTTTGTCATCTAGGTTGTACAAGGAAACAACACCTATTTTTTGAAGAGTTTGGATGGTACAGAAACTCAGGAAGGCCCAGTCAATAGGCGAATGGTTAAGCATTATTTTGACCCTCCTTGTTAAAGAGAACAAGAATGTAGTTTGTACATAAAAAGTGTTTATTTTGGCAGTTCATTTCAGCAATAGGATAGGAAATAAGATGCAACAAATTTTGAGAAAGAAGAAAACAGCTATATAACCCTTAATATATATTTTCTGTCTACCATAAACAATCAAGAGAGAACTTGATAAAAGTAGAGATGATGGCAAACAATTCTGATCAACCATCAAAGACAGAGCTGCAGTTAGATTCAGATCAGCTTATGTGAAATGCATCTATGCCACAAAGGTTCAGTTGGTTAGCTTGCAGTAAAGGGAAGCTTTAAAACATAGCAAGAAATTAGAATAAGGCCATCTGACCTATTGTTCTTGGCTTTAATCTTGGAAAATCCATCCCCAAGTGGAGCCACTATTAGGTTCCTATACCAATAGGTGTCATTTCTCATGATTGACTGTGGAAATACCAAATATGATCATCCTTTCCATGCTGCAAAGGTTCCATATTATCAATAAACCAAAATTCAAGATAAAGAGAAAGGGAAGGAATCCCAAAGAAAGATGAGGGAAGTGGCTTGTTAAAAAGCTACTATTGTACTACATGTTGTATAACAAGTTCAGAAAGTGCAATCACTGACTTTCTCACCATGGATGAATAGCTAGACAGTTTAACCCTGGATAGATCATGATTAAATTTCTTGTTTTAGAATAGAGAATAAGGTTTGCTCAAACAGTTCAAGCTTGGAAAATCACTAGATGAGATAGAGAATTAAAGGGCCCAACTGCTCAATCTGAGCCCTTGGTAGAAATAAGGATAGATTTACATAGGAGGGAAGCCAAAAGAAAAGAGGAAAAGCAGGGTTTGCTAGTTCAAATGCACCCAATCAAAGGAAGAAAAAATGTTAGGTGTTTTAGGTTGGGTAGGCAGATAATTATGAGGTTGCAGAAAGTAGAGTGATGTTCAGTTTTAAAAGTATCACAAGCATCGTGGAAAAGTGGCTACAATTTTAGTGGAGCATGATTGACTTCCCCTCTCATTTCCCCCACAAACTTCACTAGCATCCCCTAAGGAGATTGAGATCTTCTCAATAGTCCTAATCCATTTCATTTTTGAGAATTACTAAGAAAAATGTTGTATTTACTTGGTCAACACAAGCCACACTTCTTGTGTAAACATAATCATCTCATTTCCCTTTCATTTCCTAAAAAAATCTAAGTTTTACCCTATAAACTTAGCATTTCCCTATCATTTGTCATATTAACACCCTAACTTATTATATAGCTCCTATGTTAATGTTTCCCTACCCCTACTATATATAAAAAGAAAAAAACCCAAAACATTATATATATCCCGCCCCCGCCTAATATGGCTATGTTTTAAAAATTCCTTGGGATCCATTGGTCCACTTGTGGCCAATGATAACCCACCACGTGCCCCACCGGGATTTGTTAGACCTATGTTCAAACAAATGACCATACTTGCCGCATAATAAACCAGGTTAATTAACATTTCGTTAATTAATAAAAACCATGTCCGCATTTCTCGATAGCCTAAAGCTTTTAACCCTCCAAACTTTATAAAATATTTGAAATATCGTGTGCGCTGCTTTATTAAACCTCCGACGACTCACCTTCCCGTCCACCATTAGATCATGCTTTCCAGATCCAACGGCCCTCAAGGATATCGGAAGCGCCCCGATGTCAGGGCGTTAGCACCCGATGGTCGGTGGTTTTCCTGTCGTACCCAGGGACACTTGTCATATTCTTACTGCATCGGGCCTGCTCTTAACTTAACCGCCCACGTACCAAAGGCAGTCTGATGGAAACCGTATACCAACGTTTGTCTTGCCACCCACGTCGCTATCCTGTCAGCACCACGTCATCACCCGCGTTTTCATTCATCTATCATGTCTTCCATGTCATTCCCCATGTCAGCGACCTTGTCAGCAATCACATCACCTCCCGTACTCCGCTACAAGACAAAAGCTACGTCATGCTGACGTCATCCCCAAAAAGCGCCAAAAGCCTGAAAAGTCCAAATTTTCATAAAAGCTCTGGAAAGATAGTATTTTTGTTTATTCCTATTTTGTTGACTTGTGCAACCCCTGCATGCAAATTACAATGAATTTTCCACCAAAGTTGCACAGTCCGTCACCCAGTGAAGTCAACTCCACATCGCGTTACCTCAGCTCAGCCTACAGTATTCATTGTACACCAGGCACCCATAAAACATCTATTTACTCGATAGTCGCCCACATACCCTATTTTTATGAAATTTCTCTGTTAAAATTACCCGAAGAGCTAAATTCAAGTCAAATGAGTTGTCGTCTGCAAACCTCTACACTTTAAGTCACTGTCTGCCAATTGTTACCAAAGAAAGCCTGCAAATTATGTCTCCCTCTGTAAATTGCCCATAAAATTGCAACTCAAGCCCATCTCCGCCTGTAAAAACGCCAAAAAACACATGTAAAAGGAGTGCTCTTCCCCTGTTTTTTCAACATTCCAAGCCAACTCTGTAAACTTTGTTGTGACTATAAATTTCACCAAAGGTAGCAATATCCGCAAGCATAGCTTAGTCTGTAATTTCCTTTCGGAAACCAAGTCCACTGTTCTGCTTTCTGTTACTCCAAAGAGCTCTAAACTCAATATTAGGGTCACTTAACAAATGGAAGCATGGAGGCTCCAGTGGCTGTCAACATTGCACCCTTGAATGCACCCTTCAGTCAATGTGCTGCCTGATTTCATTGATTTATGTTGTGCAAACTATGATCCCACACAAAGAGCAATCCTCACTCCAACTGGATTTGTACTGTTCTATATTACTCAGTCCATAAATGAGATGTTGAACTTTGAGCAAACTCGGCCTTTGTTTCCTCTCACCATGAAACTCCTACTTGATTAAGGTGCAAGGCTGCCTAGCTCAGAAATAACAAGACTAGGTCAGTTGTTTATGCAACCACAGTACCATCCTGATCATCCTCCACCTTATCATCAAGTGTCATTCAATGAAATAGGGAAACTCCTAATAGATATGATATCCTACATTCTAGGATGCAAAACCAGTGAGTTTGTTGATGAAACTGTGTTTGTTCTAATGTCCATGTTCACTCGAGGACAACCCCCTGCTGTCATGTATGACTATGCCACCTTCGTAGCAAAAAAAATCCATGAGCAGTTTATGATGTTGGAGAGAGAAAGAGTGTTCAAGTATACATCCTACATATACCATCTGCTGCTGTACTATCACCCTGATAGTTTCCAAGTTCCTCTTAAGAAACTAGACTCCAAAGGAGAGAGGAGATTGTCATTTTCTAGACCTCAGTTTTCCATGAAGTTCACTAGCCACCTTACACATATTGTGAGTTCATTGACATGTTCATTTACCCAGCCACTTGCTTGTTGATGATGACTCCTCCTCGCAGGCTCACTGCTAAAATGCAAAGAATTTTACATCTTACAAGGGGCTACAACATTGGCGATTGGTATTTCTACCAAAACCATACAGTGATCAGGATTTATGGTTGTGAATTACCCCCCTACAAGCTGCCAAAATATGTCCCCATGAGACTCTTTGCCTTGGAATATTTCAGGCAATTTAGTAGTGCATATTTGACTCATTTCCATGGCAAAAATAAAAAGGCACAGCTCAAGATAAGATGTCAATTGGGTCCTTTTGTTTTCAATAAGAGGGAAGAAGGTTGGAATGATGCAGACAAGATGCTAAGAGATGAACTCATGCTGAAACAAAGCTTTTATTGGACACCATACGACCCTGAACATTTCATAAGCTATAGGAGAGTCAAAAACTTTATTGGACACCATACGACCCTGAACATTTCATAAGCTATAGGAGAGTCAAAAACAAGCTTTCAGGATATGTGCACCAGCCAATCCCTCACATTAAACAATATGCTAATCGATAGGAATGGGTAGAGAGAACACTAATTGAATATCTTACTGAAGAAGAAACATTAGAAAAAGAAATGAAAGATTATGAGAAGAGAATTGACCTGGATTATTTTGCACAGGTCCCTTTCACACAGCCTCAACATATTGGAGCAAGCACATCAGTTGTTACACTTTCACAACAGTTGGCTCAAGAAACCACTACATTTGCAGGGAAAGGTAAAGAAATACAACATTCAGAGCAGCAGAATACAATGGCAGAACAACCATCTACAAACCAGGAAAAGGGTCAAGAACAAGGCCCTTCATTGCAAGTAAAGGTAGCCGAGATCCCTGTACTACAAACACCTCATAATGAGGAAAGAGCCAAAAAGTGGGACAGACCAGAGGAGACACCTACATGGGCATCTAAAGATCAGCAAGGTGAGAAGAGACAAAGGCTAAACCCATACTATGATGAATAATTCACAGAAGAAACAACATGAAACATTAGGGGTGAGGAAACAAGGGATGTGAAGGCCCTAGAGAATAAGATAAAAGCCTTGGAGAAGGACCTCACTCTCTATAGAACTCTGACAGAAATCAAGACCATTTTGCGGGATAAGATTGGCCAAGCTATTGCTCATCAATGACAACAATACAAACTATTTTTGACCAGGTAGAGTTGATAGGGGTGGCCCAATATAAAACTCAAAAGGCCGGGGTATTATTGGCAAATAAGCCTGAGCAAGCCAATCAAATGATTCATTTTCTGAACACTCATACCAGTGAACAATTAGCATCTCTAGACATTCATAACAGGACAGAGACTATTTTAAGAGTCAAGAAGGTGCTAACTATGAGGAATTTTGTTCAAACTGTAGAAAGAAAATGCCAGGAAATGCAAACAGAGATAAAATCCTTCATACATAAATTTACAATGTTACAGAGCAAAGGTTTACCTAGCCTGGTCACTAGCAATGGGAAGCTGTTAAAACAGGAACATTATGCTCATAGGCTAAATACATATGTGCATAATCTGATTACAACATCATCAAGTAGCTCAGAAGAGACAGTGCCTCCCTCCGGACAAAGTTTATATGATAAACTGGAAAGTTTGTTTTTTATTGAGCATGAGGTGGCACATCTTTTTGATTTCCAACCAAACTATTACAGTTACACTGAAGCTGATGAGACACTAATTAAATTGAATAAGCATCAATTACCAACATATCAGTGGTGGCAGAGCATGCTGGAGGTCTTACCAAGGTAGTTGGGTTCTCCTTTTTGTAAATTGTCTGCATTACAGTTAAAAGGTAATATTAGGGTCTCCTATTAGAAAAGCAAATCAACCAAGAAGAGAATTCGCGCCAAAAGGTGAAACAAACTCAGGCACAGGTGGTAAATGACAGCACATGAGGAACGCACATCAGGGAAACAGCCATCGACCGACTATTAGAGCCAAAAAGTCAGCAATAACATGACACCTAAAGCAGTCAGTACAGCATAGTTATTTCCTCATTTATTGTTGCACGGTTTTTTCCACATCAGTTATTTCCCCTGCCAGAGTAGATGGATAAATTTATGTCTTGATATTTCCCTACGAGATATTTTCTAAACTTATTATAACTACTTTCAAAAGAGATGTATTAGTGTTGGCTGATGAATATCATTCTGGACCTGCTCTGTAAATTTTGAGAACTCTTTTGAAATAAAATTGTTGGATGTTGTGTTGGTGAATTTGCTGGTTGTGGAATCAATGGCTGAAGGATGTATTGCAGAATTCTTGTGTTGATGCATGGATCAGTAAGTTTCCTTTACTCTTCCGTTACTATATTTGTGTTTTATTTATTATATGAATACCATGTTCTAAATTACAGGAAAAAAGGATTACCCAGAATTTACTTTGCTGTACTCTGTGTTCAATTCCTGTAGTTTTTTATGTTTTCCATTCTTAACTGCTCTTGTCTCCATGGTTCTTCCACACTAAATATCATCAAGGAATTCTTAATTTCTCTGTGATAATGTTTACACAATTTCCCTCTGTTAACATAATGAAAGATTCTTGATTGCCTTTCATTTCTTTACTTCATTTCATCCTATTTCATCTTCAATTTTGTTCTGTGTTTAATTGTCTTGCTCTACAATTTTCCTATTGCCAAAGAAACCATATGCATAAGTTTATTTCCATTAGACTCCATCAACCCAATGGTTTGAACTTCTCTCAACTTATTGCCTTGTGCTACTGAATGTCATCTTCCAAACACCAAACAAACCTTGTGCTTCATAACTAGCCTAACATATAATCAAACAAATCTAAATCACAAAGAGAGAGCCCTCTCTGGTTGCAGATTGGCTAGGATCTGCAGCTAAAAGATTGGTTAGTGGTTACCTCCGCCGTATTCCATTCTAGAGCCAGGGAACAACTTGAGTGATAAAAATTCCTACTATCTGTAAACTTAACGCTAGACTTGTAGTCTCATGAGCAGTCCCTGTTCCTAGCGGTCTCGGTCCTCTTCTCAAGCCCTTCTCGTTCATGTTTGTCACTTTTGTTCAGATAATGAGAATACCTCTGCCTTAGAATTTCTTGGTTTGAGTCCCAGTCTCTGTTGAACTCGTGGTTGTGGTTGCCTCCATGCCTGCTGGATGCCATAACAGTTCCTTCCAAGAAAAAAAAATCACAACTCCTTTCTACTTTGCGGCTGTTGTGAAAAACCTGAAAGAAACCCTAAGAATTTTTGAAATCCCTCAAGTTCGTTTGCTGTAACACTCTACAAATCATATGGTAATAGAAACACCGTAGTGTTTCATACAATCTGACTCCCAACCGCTGATCAAATAACGTTTTCTGCCATAATAGCCTCCATCGATAGCCAAAGAGGATTTAGATGAAATACCAAATAGAAAACTTAAAGAATTTGAGGTGCTTACTAGGTATGGGAGGTCGGAGGGGGAATTTACATGCATCTGGCATTGCAGTAAATATTTTCCTTCTGGCAAAACGACATTTGACGAAGGCCGATGATTCTTGCTCCCAGCAATGCGCTTCAAAGCTTTTTTTAAAGAGAACAACCTATTGAAAAGTGGTCAGTTCTCTCAACAAACGAGCCTTCACAACTAGCTAGCTCGTTACAACCACTCATGTATGGTCTATGAAAAAACCATCCTTCACACGTTTCTAGCCAGTCACAACCGCCACATGTCAGATGAGTATAATTCAATCTTCTAACAAAAGATCGAATGGTGCATAGTAACGACAGGTGGGTAGCGAGAGGAGTTCTCCCTGCAGGGAAATGCCTGTCAAATTTAAAAGTTGAAAAAAACCTAATTTTTATATTGATCAATATCTCTACTAACAAACCCAAGGTAAAATATTTTTTTATAAATATTACGAAATGATAAATATTTGATTACACGGGATGAAAGAAAAAAAAAGTTGTATATTGAATAATAAATTAATATTTATTCCAATATCTTTTTTGCAAATTGGTATAAGAGGGATGTATAAATTCTTTTGTGACAACATATGATTTATAATTTATAGTAACATTTACAAATATTTGAATACTAATAAATTATTTGAACATCCAGTTTAAGTTATTATATATTGAAAAAATTAACTAAAACTAAATTAATTTATTTATTTATTACGTAAATAAGTTTTTTTTGCATCAAAATTAATTGTAAAAGTATTTAACATTAGCGAAAGGATAATTTAAGATAATATTAATAAATAAAAAATATTTTAATGTATCTTTCTTAAACCGAGTTATTCCTTACAAAGAATAACAATGCAAAGTAAAAAATATGTTAAGATACATACCTACTATAGCTTATTCTAGATTGGAATATATGAAACATAAGTGGTTAATGACTACTCAAAACATAAAAAAGATACTAAATTATATTTTATTACTAGTATTAAAAAACATATTATATATACAAGATAATGGATATATACATGTTTGTATCTCTACAACTTTAACATAATCTTACCTATACAATCGAACTTCTCACACCACTTTAAATTTTCGGCATATACATTTAGCAAGCTCATCATGGACAATGATTTAGACATCCCTATAATCCCATCTCCAAAAACTAACTAACTTTGGCATCCATTATAGAAAAGAGTGTATAGAGTCAACTTCCTCCCCATCAATTAACACATAAAGGCTAGTGCACCTTACCATCTAGCACGGACATATCATTTTTAGAAAGACAATTTTTTTTTATTCAATTTGGGAATGATATGATTAAAGGACATCCACTCAAAATAAATAAAAGCATGATTGATGTATCTAAGGACGGGTTCACGTTTCACATGACCCACCAAAACCTTTTGGGTAGCCTAATTTATGACAAGTTTAGAATCACTCTCGACTTAGTTTCTTTTGTTTTTTTTTTTATCTCAATAATCTAAGTTTTATTATGGGAGACTCTCCTAGAACATATTTGATAACAATATAATGAGTCCAATTTAAAAATAGAATGAAGTTACTTCATACAAATTATTATTATTATTTTAGGTCTATTTTAACTCTAGATAAATCAAGGATCAATAGAGATGAAAT